>JAXIVD010004209.1:0-12500 GCA_036785275.1 Cancer borealis | reverse complement strand
GAGAGAGAGAGAGAGAGAGAGAGAGAGAGACATATATAGACAGAAAGACAAATAAAAGAAAAATGCTACGTTTTTTCTGTTTATCATCATTAATATAACCTCATAACATAACCAAAGAGACATGAACATAGTGACAAAAACCAGCTTTAATTGATACCATTATTCTCCTCCTATACATAGAAAGTGCGGGAGAAGCCACGTTTAAGACACCGCACTAGAGAAAGGGAGAAAAAAAGGACAGTAACGAGGCGATGAGAGAGGAAACCGGCGATGTAGCACTAGCATTAAGATGTGGTGGTTAGTGGTAGAGACAAGCGTACTTTTGTGGTGCAGCTGAGTGAAGAGGTCGTCTGTCTGTTCGCCTGCCTGCCTGCCTGGTAGGGTGGTGGTGTGGTAGTGTGGGGGAGGTGGCATAAGAGTAGTGGTGATGATGGTCGTAGTGGTGAGGGATGAGGGGTGTGAGGCTGGAGGGATGAGGAGTGGTTATGAGAGTACGAGGGATATTCCTTCAAGTTGTGGGTGTTGGGGCTACTGGCAGTGGTGGTGGTGGTGGTGGTGGTGGGTGGTGGTGGTGGGGTGTGTGTATGGTATGTATGTGTGGTTGTGATGATGATGATGTATGTATTTTTGCTATGAAAGAGAGAGAGAAAACAACCACAAAAGTTACAACGCATCTAATTAATACCCTCAAGATCAACTAATATACCTTATCTTCTCCAGAAAAAGAAAATACTCTTAATCACTGGTACTTACTACACCAATTCTTCTGATTTAACTGGAAGCCACACACGCACGGCTCCCGAATCTTCGCTTATAAGTGCATGCATGACTCTCACTGTCACTACATATATATTTCATAACCAAAGATTCCACCCAATTATTATTATTATTTATTATTGTCATTACTATTACTATTACTACTACTACTACTACTACTACTACTACTACTACTACTACTACTACTACTACTACTACTACTATTACTACTACTACTGCTGCATTCCTGACACGTAGGAATTCACAACACGCTTTGGTCTTCCCTGCCCGTCGTAACCAGTGGCCAGAAGGGATAGAAACTCCTTCCCGCGGAAACTTTATGCATTTCATGAAGTAACAAAGAAATAGAAGGATTTGTTTTATGTTTAGTTTGCTTTTGGTATTTTCTTTACGTGTTTATTCATCGCAACCTCCTCGTATGTGCGGAAGGAAACAAGTAATATATTATTATTGTTATTATTATTGTTATTATTATTATTATCATTATTATTATCATCATCATTGCTAATATTAGTAGTATCATAACTGCTACTACTACTGAGAGAGAAAAAAAAAAAAGAGAAAGAGAGAGAAGCTAACGGGCCATCCCTCTCCCTCTTTCCCTCCAGTACATGTGTTCCCTTTAACCTGTCTCCTGAGCCAGCCATTCTCCCGCATCCTGAATCCTCGTGGCGACACTCGTGACATACGGACGCGGGAACTCAAAGCGCTGCCCCGTGTATATATAGCTTGGGCTGGAAATACGGCGCGTCCCCGAGGGTAAAATAAGCAGGCGAGATGAAGAGAGGGTAATAATGTGTCTGTGAGTGATGGCGTAGAAGTGTGGCTCGTAACACCTGGTATGAGCTTTGGCGGCTGTTTTATTGTGGGATGAAGGAAAGATTTATTTATTTTTTTTTTTTTGTCTGGTTCGGTCCGGTCTCCTCCTCCTTCTCCTCTTCCTCCTCCTCCTCCTCCTCCTCCTTCTCTTTCTTCTCCTCCTTCTCCTTCTCCTCTCCTTATCCTATTTCATCTCCTCCTCCTCTCCTTGCTTCAGCTACTTCTTCTTCATAAGGTGTAAAGTGTGTGTGTGTGTGTGAGAGAGAGAGAGAGAGAGAGAGAGAGAGAGAGAGAGAGAGAGAGAGAGAGAGAGAGAGAGAGAGAGAGAGAGAGAGAGAGAGAGAGAGAGAGAGAGAGAGAGAGAGAGAGAGAGAGAGAGAGAGAGAGAGAGAGAGAGAGAGAGAGAGAGAGAGATTAGTTACCTAAGTGGTATTAGTGGTCGTGGTAGTGGAGGTACTGTAACTACTGGTTGTTGTAAAAGTGGTGTGGGGGTAGTACTGAGGTTGATGCAGATATATATAGAAATAGATGAGTAGTAGTAATAGTAGTAGTAGCAGTAATAGTAGTGATAGTATTAGTAGTAGTAGTTTCTTCACTCGTTACATCATGAGATGCTCGCTGTCATGTCTTGTTTATATATATAGGCGAGGCTTCCCACATATAGGCTAGGGTTCCTTCCACACAAATGACGTTTACAAATGTATGACCGTGGTCGTAGTCTATCGCGGTGTTTTATTTTTAAACTCTCAAGAATAAGTAAGTCATGCGTCTTCGTAAAAGAACCAGACGAGGGCGCACCAGAGGCCGGACCAAAGAACACCGGAAGTTGGGAAGCAGAGTAAAGGACGAAGGTCAAACTGAGACTTGGACCAGATATCTTCAGGCATTGCACTCAAGCATTGCTAAGATAGTGCTTCACCCAGACCCCAGAGCAGTGGAGGCCAAGGTGCCATCGGTGACGAACTGGATCACCGTGCCACTCAACAACCATAACGCCTTACCCGCCCTCATCAACGGTCACCCCTCCGTCATGTACGTCGATTCCGGCACCACTTCCACCATGATTGCGCACCGCATCGCAGGCAAGCTGGGCCTCCTGGAGAAGGTGTGCCTAACTAAGAGCTTTGAAGTGCAGCTGTGGACCACCAAGGAGCGGCACAACCTGAAGGTGGTGAAGAATGTGGAGGTACAACTGGCTGGCGGCGTGACACTCAGCTGTACCTTCTTTGTGTTCCCTAAGGACATGGTGTCTAAGTTGCCAGATATTCTTCTGGACAACTGGACGCTGCGCCAGGCGGGGGCGATACAGGAGTTCACGGCGTCAGCGTGCAACCTTTACTTTCCAACCAAAAAGCCTTTAGAGACGGCCATGAAGGACAGAGACTACCAGTGTATTGGGGACGTGAATATTAGACGTTCGATGATACTACGCAATAAAAAGATGACCATACATGTAGACACAGGCGCTACCTCTTTCTATATCTCCCCGCGGTGTATGTATACACGACTATGTCTAACGCAGGCCCCTCGCTGCGTGTCGCTCGTGTTGGCCGAGGGTGTGGTGGTGACCAGCGGCTTTGTGCGTTTGGCGGGCACAGACACCTTTGATTTCGTTATCGGGAAAGAGATGTTGTCGCGATACAGATGTTTTCTGGACTTTGCTTCCAATTCTCTCTATTTTAATGTTAATAGACGAGTGTTCCGCGTCAAGCTCAGAAAAGTAGCAGCGTGTAAGTCACTTTCTTATACTTTCAATATAAATATGTTTGTATTTGAATTTTTCTTTTGAAACTATGGGTTTGCTTTTTCCTTGATACTTCCTTGATAGCTTAAACGTAAGTGCGTTCAGTACATATTTCTTACTTCCATGTTTGTGTAAAAATATCCTAAAGTTTGTTGTGGATAAGGTAACCTCACCTCTTCAAAAAGTGTAATCGTGTTTGGTGTCGTTGAAAGTGTAGCTGTGAACACACCGACGAGAGGATGTGTGGCCAGGTGTCGCAGGCGTGGTGGAGTGTGGTGTGGAATGGTTAATGTGGTTAAAAGTGGGACAGGCAGTGTAGCAGGGTGTGGCAGGGGATGCAGCACGGCAGGGTGGTTGGGTTGGTGTGGCAGAGTTGGTGGCTGGAATTGGCATAATTGGCGTTTGTGTTACGGAACTTGCGGTCAGTACAAAACACAGCGGCAGGCCTTTGTACGCCCACCAAACGATGACGGTCTCCGGTCTGAATGTACTCGGGCGGAGAACAACGGTGTATGTGTGTAGAAAATAAATTGCCAAAAACGCAGTCCAGCAAAATTATTAATAAATTCTACCCAAAAGCTGAAGGGTTTCGAAATAATAGAAAAAGTTGAGATTGAAAATAAAATATGCAAACCTTTGGGTAAATCTTTCAAAAGTGTTGGTGACGGTGATGGTGAGTGGTATGGCGCACCCTTACCTTCCCTCCTGCCCTCCTGCCCTCCCTAGAACAGTGTTGGAGGGAGGAAGGGGAAGGAGGGAAGGGTATGTAAAGGGCTTATGGCAACGAAGGAAGGGCTCGTAGGTCACCATATTTCTAGGACGTGTTATCCAGTGCCTTTTCCTTGTATCGTTATGCTGATGTGCGTTACGTCGTCAGTTTTTATGTTACCAAGTTTCTTTTCGCGCCGACACAAGAGCGTTCGCGGAAAGTGCTCGTAAGTTTCCAAATTTCACTGAGGTCGCGTTGTGTTGTGTTGCGCTGCTGTGTTGTATATTGATACCTACGGCGGTGGGGATCGTCTTCCCTCTGATGTGTTCCCGACAGCACTTTGGGGACGCCCGTACATTTTACAGTAAGATGTTTGTTTCATCACGCCTTCTATGTGTCGCGTTTCCATGTCTTTCACTCACACCTGTCTTCTTTCCTTCCTCAGGTGACGGGATCCGGAACTAAAATGGAAGGAGTTTACGTGCATATACGACCTCGACGCTCCCTGCACGCCCTTCACCTTGCCCCTCACGTAACATCCTCCTCACTGACCCCCTCGCCTTCCCCTCCTGCCACCTCCGCTTCCTCATCCTCCCCTTCCTCTTCCTCCTCCTCGTCTAGCCCCTCGGCCTCCTACATACCCTGGGACACTGTGACGGTGATGAACGCAGGAGCCTCAAGTTACGTCCTGAACGACCTCACGCCCAACACCGAGTACGAGGTGTTTCTGGTGCCCTTCGTGAGGTCAGAGGAAGGGCTGCCCACCGAGCTGCGAGTCAACACCACACTGCCAGACGGTGAGTAAGTGAGTGACTGAGTGACTGAGTACCAGAAGAACGGAATAAATGAGTGAGGAAAAGAAAGAGAGAGAGAGAGAGAGAGAGAGAGAGAGAGAGAGAGAGAGAGAGAGAGAGAGAGAGAGAGAGAGAGAGAGAGAGAGAGAGAGAGAGAGAGAGAGGGAGGGAGGGAGAGAGAGAGAGAGAGAGAAGAAAGCCTGAACACTCTGAGGGAAGAAGCGTGAAGTGAGAAATGGAAAACCAGGCTAGGACTAGAAGGGAAAATTGAAGAAAAAAAGGAAAGAAAGAAGAGAAGGAGGAGGACCATAAAAGGAAGAAACGAGAACCAAGGAAAGTGTTGTGGGAGCAAGTAAAGGGAGGAGGAAGAAGGAGAAGGAGTAACAGGGAGAAGGGAAGATACTGTAAAGGGAGAAGTTTCAAGGAAGGAGAAGATTTCGGCATTCAAGCATCACACACCACACCATTCCACACACCACACACCACACACCACACCACACCACACACCACACACCACACCACGACGTGAGGCAATGATTTGTGTTGTGTTGTAATAGATTCAGTTTTTATTTTGACGATTAATGACGAAGAAATTATATAAAATTCCTAAAGTGGAAAAAGAGACGTGAAATGGTGCTCAGAAAAGACCGAAGAAAAACATGAAACGAAGCCAATTTATCTGATGAGGTGACCTGATGCCTTCTCTTAAGGACTCAGAGTTGCAGTGAAGAGGAGGAAGAAAAAAAAACTACCCGATAGATAACTTTATTTTCTGCTTGAGTGAAACTTTCCTTCATAAAAAGGATAAAAAATTCGATTCCGCTCCTCCTCACTTTCGTTTTTTTTTTTTACCATTATTATGAAACTATATTGAATCGTTGTCTGATAATTCAAGTAGAGATATTTTTGATATTTATATAGGTTTTACTTTGAAAACTAGTCTTGAA
The DNA here is from genome assembly GCA_036785275.1 of Cancer borealis. Lineage (NCBI taxonomy): Eukaryota > Metazoa > Arthropoda > Malacostraca > Decapoda > Cancridae > Cancer > Cancer borealis. Next base: position 6,710 of record JAXIVD010004209.1, on the reverse strand, counting down.
ACTTTAGTCTTTGCACGTTTATGATCATAAGTGGCAGTTAACGTGAGTCCCTGAGCGAACCTCCCCCGTCATAACTTAGCTGAGTCCTCGCCAAGGTGTGAGCGTCGCGGCGGCCACTCCAGGTGTGACGGCGAGGCGTGTGTCGGGTTAGGTACTGCGGTGCTGCCACGACATTCTACTTTCTGATTACTCACTTAATGTACTGAGAGAGAGAGAGAGAGAGAGAGAGAGAGAGAGAGAGAGAGAGAGAGAGAGAGAGAGAGAGAGAGAGAGAGAGAGAGAGAGAGAGAGCAGTGACGAATATATATCCTTGGAATGGGTGGGACACAAAGGAGATCCGGAGTTTTGAGGTGAATGAGGGAAGCGAGCCTCTACAGCTAGGGAGTCTGGGGAAGTTTATTAAAAATCAAGCCATTTTAGGGTCATTTTGAGGATTCAGGGGATATATTGCATACGTATTTAGATCTGCAGATATGTAGCTCTACTGGGACAAAAGGGGACATGGCCGAGAGAGATAGATAGATAGAGAGGTAAGTAGATAGATAGATAGATAGATAGATATAGAGAGAGAGCCAGAGAGAGGTGTGTGTGTGTGTGTGTTTGTGTGTGTGTCCGCAATCTCTAGATGACGACACAAGCGCTGCGTCAGCCGTACTCTCCCATTCCTTCCTGCGCCTCCATCACGCAAGGCCCAGGCAATGTGAATCCCCGAGGCACGATAGCAGCGGTTGAGGCCGCGCGAGTACCTGGGTCCTCGTAGACCAAAGCCTGAGTGCCCCAGTCTGCCGGGTTATGAGGAGGATAAGGGGCGAGGGCCAAGAAGAGGTGGGAGGGAGAGAAAAGGAAGAACGGAAGAGAGAAGAGAAATGGAAAGAGAAGCAGGAAGAGGAGGCGAAAGAAAGAGGACGAAGGGTAGGAAGAAGGGAGGAGGTAGCGTCGAGGAGGAAATAAAGGTGGAGGGGTAGGAAGGGTAGGAAGGAGGAGGAGCATGAGCTAGAAGATGAGAGAGGAAGAGGCGGAGGTACTAACGGTGGAAGAACAGAAGAAAATGGAGGAAGCAGCCTGTGTGGAAGACGAGGAAGAGGAAAGAGTAACAGGAGATGGAGAAGGGGAAGGAGGAGGAAGGCGATACGTAGTAGTCCTAGTAGAAGGAGAAAGAGGAGGAAGAGAAGCATGCGATGGTGTAATAGTAGGAGGAGGGAGGAGGAGGAGAGAGAGGTCTAGTAATAGTAGCAGTAAGAAGAGAAGGAGGAGGACGATGAGGAAGAGAAGGAGGAGGAGGAGGAGGAGGAGGAGGAGGAGGAGGAGGAGAAGGAGGAGGATAGGAGGTGTAATGTGTCGTGAAGGAGGTGGTGTGAGGCCTGAGACGTGTGCCGTTCCCTTGAGGCCTCGCTGAGAGTGTCACTAGAACTCCCAGACGGATATGGATTGAGGTTCTCCCTCGTCAGCTGATATTCCTTCCTGCAGGGTGAGAGGGAGACGAGGAGGGGCAGCAAGGGGGAGGAAGGAGTAAGGGAATGTAATGGTAAGCAGAGTACTGGAGATGAGAGGTGCAGGTAGAGGGAGGGAGAGACGCATAGGTGCAGAGGGAGGAGGATTAAGGGAAGTATATCATCTTAGTAGAGTCTTCCTTCCTCCTACTTGCTTCCCTTCCTCCTGGTGTCCCGGCGATCCTTTAATGCCAGCCTGAGTTAATCCAGAATCACACGGCCGCCGAGTCGAAGATGAACCGCGTCACTCTTGGCTCAACGCTCCACCACCTTGTTCTTTTCACACTGGATCAAGACTGCCTCGGCGCTCCTTCTCGGCCCTCCATTCAGCCACAGAATATGCTCACCTGAGGGGGACGCGCTTAGCCGGAGTGTCTTAGATACTCGAGGAAGCAGCTTAAGTGTGCTCTAGGAAGCGACATCCTCACCCTCCAGCCCCCCTTCCCCCCCCCAGCGCCTGTTGAATATTCAGGCACTCGTGGGTCCAGAAGGAGACAGTGGCAGAGTACGTGTGGAATGGTGTGGGGGAACGAAAATAGGGGATGGGAGGTAATGCCAGAGAGGAGCAGAAAGAGGACGTAGAGGAGGAAGAGGAGGAAGTGGAAGAAGAACAATAACAAGATGGTGAGAGTCTACGTATACGACGAAGAAGAGGAGGAGGAGGAGGAGGAGGAGGAGGCAAAATGTGCTTGAGAGAGAAAGTTAGCAAGAATGGGTTATATTTCACTGGAAAAGCGGAAGATGAGAAAGAAAATAAAGATAAGCTTTCAGAACTCAGCAGAGCAATAGATAAATAAGGACAGAAGGAAGGAAAATATGGAAATGTTGACCAAAAAGAATCATAGGAAGACTGAGAGCGTTGAAGGGCCTGGAGTGGACGAGGAAGGAAAGAGAGAGAGAGAGAAGAGAGAGAGAGAGAGAGAGAGAGAGAGAGAGAGAGAGAGAGAGAGAGAGAGAGAGATCAGATAATATGGGTCTGGACAGGTAGGGAAGCTTGAGAGACAGGTGAAGAGGGGCGAGAAGCGGAAGGGTCCCAGGATACGTGGAAGCTGAGGGAGAGAGAGAGAGAGAGAGAGAGAGGAGAGAGAGAGAGAGAGAGAGAGAGAGAGAGAGAGAGAGAGAGAGAGAGAGGTAATGGAAAACCAGGTCAGAGGGGGTCATGGGCTGGAGAAGCAGGGGGGGTGGGGGTGGAGGGTCACCAGCATCTCACAAATAACTGAATGAATGCTTTAATCCAAAACGGAATGGCCGGCGAAACGTAGGACCAATTTCACTCATGTTCGGAAAACGTAACTGCTCTTTGTCAATTCACAGAAACGCTTTTATTTATGCATTATCACCCTTTCCTCCTCCTCTCTCTCCCTCTCTTAGTAGTCTTCCTTCCCTGCCCCCTGCCCCTCCCTGACCTCCCCCCCCCACACACACACATACTAACACACTCTTCACCTGACACTCTCACTCTCACTATAGTCACGCCTTTCACTGATTGGGTCTGTAATTGGCAAAGCATCTCTTCTCGTGCAGAGTGTTGCTGACTTTCCTGCCAAACTAATGATGATTATACAAGGGGGAGACGAAGGTATATTTTATGGACAAGTGATTACAAGGGTGGTGGGGGAGCACTCTAACACCCATCAACCTTCCCCTCTAATCCCCAACATTCCCCAACCCCAACTTCCTCCCCTTACTTGTTTTACTTCGACTTTGATCCTCGTCTCTTTTTCCTCCTTTTTCTTGCTTGCTTTGCCCCCCTCCTGACCTTGCATCTCTTCCCCCTCCTCCTCCTCCTCCTCCTCCTCCTCCTCCTCCTCCTCCTCTCCTCCTCCTCCTCCTCCTCGTCTGTGGTCGCCATCCCTTCTCTCCTACGACCACTTAAGAGGAAGGCGTAGAATCAGAGCGCTTTAAGGCACACACAGAAACCTCTCTCTCTCTCTCTCTCTCTCTCTCTCTCTCTCTCTCTCTCTCTCTCTCTCTCTCTCTCTCTCTCTTCTCTCTCTCTCTCTCTCTCTCTCTCTTGTGTGCATTCCCCTCCCTTCATCATTCTTTTTTCTCATTTCTTTTCCTTCCTAGTGTCCCGCCCTTTCTCGTGCATGTATGTATGTATTTATGTATTAACGCTCCTATTTGTTTGTTATATCAGGTAGCCACTGGTATCCTTCCTTGCTTTGTGGTGAGAAGCCTTTCCTTTCCCTTCCTTTCCCTTCCCTTTCTTTCCCTTCCCTTCCCTTCCTTCCTTTCCTTCCCTTCCCTTCCGTGATCCCGTGTCCTGCGTTGTCCTGTGTTTCTATACCTATAACCACCTACCTCTCTCTTGCTTTTTCCTCCTCTGTGCCATGGTTTACTATTCCTTTCTATTTTACTTTTCTCTTCAACCTACCTTTACTTTTGTTTTTATTAATCTACTTTTTTCCCCTCTCTCTTCTCTCTCTCTCTCTCTCTCTCTCTCTCTCTCTCTCTCTCTCTCTCTCTCTCTCTCTCTCTCTCTCTCTCTCTCTCTCTCTCTCTCTCTCTCTCTCTCTCTCTCTCTCTCACCTATCACTCTCTCCCCCTCTCCCTCTCCCTCTCCCTCACTCTCTCTTTACAGATGATGGTTTAATGTGTAGATAAAGAGCAGATCATTCATATAAAAAAAAAACACTGTATCGTTACGTTATATAAATATTTTTTGTTATGGAGATGATACATAATGGTAATGGAAGGTTCGCTCAAAGTGGCCGACTCAGTTGAGCATAAATTCTATCTGAACGAGATTATCCAAATTTACTGGTTCAGACTCTGTGCCCCAAACTCTCATTTATTTATACACATTTTTTTTGAAGGGTGGGGTGAATGGGGGTGGTGGGGAGGGGGCTGGTTGTTGGGGACAGGGGTGCTGATGGGTGGTGTTGGGGTTGAGGGGCTAAGGGGGGGCAGGGTCGGAGGGGGAACTGCCTTGCGAAGAATGTAAAAGATCGCCTGGAAGTTTATCAGTTTATCAGAACGAGTGAGGTGGAGTTTGCACTTTCGCCGATGATAATAATTCACAGGAAAGAAAGAAAAGAAAAAGAAAAAAAATAAAGAAAGCAAATACAAAATAGATACAAAAAAAAAGAAGTGCAGTTCCAAAGAGTAAACTTTTTTAATATATGCCGATGACAAGGAACCACAAGATAGCCATAGAGATAACAGCGAGACTCTCTGATAAGCGGCGCGTATAATGGAGGATGAAGGAAGGAAAGAGAGAGAGAAAGAAGAGAGAGAGCAAGTTCCCTTTCCTCCTCCTCCTCCTCCTCCTCCTCCTCCTCCTCCTCGCCCAGTGAGATGTCTGAGAGGTAAAAATTAAATCAAGGTCCACCTCGCCAACTCGTCCCTTACAACACGCTCAAGAGGCTTCGCGTTCACCTCAAAGGAGACACACGTTCGACTCCTGCCTCTGAGCACCTGACGAAGCACTCTTAGTGAGAGAGAGAGAGAGAGAGAGAGAGAGAGAGAGGAGAGAGAGAGAGAGAGAGAGAGAGAGAACTTAACATCTCTCTCTCTCTCTCTCTCTCTCTCTCTCTCTCTCTCTCTCTCTCTTTCTCTCTCTCTCAGCTGCTGCCAGGGACGCGCCGCTCATACGAGAGAGTTTGTGAGGTTCCTTCACCTGACGTAAAGGAGGAGGAGGAGGAGGAGGAGGAGGAGGAGGAGGAAGAAGTGGAGGGGAAGAGGAGGAAGGAGATGTTGAAAAGGCATAACTGGTATAGAGTATGGCATTTTTGTGTATGAGAGAGAGAGAGAGAGAGAGAGAGAGAGAGAGAGAGAGAGAGAGAGAGAGAGAGAGAGAGAGTGAAAGAGAAAGAGAAAGAGAGTGAGAGAGAGAGAGAGAGAGAGAGAGAGAGGAAGGCGGATTACCTCCTACTTTCACGCATCAAAAGGAGGGGCGAAACGGTCCCTTCCTGTCCATCACAAATTAATAAAACGAGACCGAAAGAAAATTGGACGAAATTGACGAAAATATAGCCATTGTACCCATGTGTATGTATGTACGTGTGTATTTGTATGCATGAACGTCTATCTATGTATGTATGTATGTATGTATGTACGAATATCCTGGCGCGTGTGTATGTGTATGTGTACCGCTGTGTAGGTATGCATATATACGAACATTGCTTTGCTGATATAACATCGTGGAAGCTGCTTGCACTGTCCCGTTAGATTCTATACATATATACATAAGTCTGGCGTGGGGTGCCTTGCCAGTGCCTCAGTGCCACTTACGGGGGTCGTGGAGGCGGCATAAAGGGGGAGGCACCGTGCTGGAAGAGAGGGAGACGGGGAGGGAAGGGAGAGAGAGAGACGAGGGGGAATTAAGATATATTTGTTAAGTTTATATGATCGCTTGCAACGACCGGCTGTTAGAAGGGAAGGAGAGGCCGAGAGAGGGGAGAAGGGAGACTTGATGGAGGGGGAAGGAATGGAGGAAGAAGAGGAGAAAGGAGAAGGAGGAGTAATGGATGGGAGGGTGAGGTAATGGGAAGCAAGTGTGTTCAGGGGAAAAGAAGGGAGAGGAAGGAAAAGCGAATGGAAGGAGTAGAAAGGAAAAACACGTCAACAGAATAGAAGGAAATATATTGAGAGACAAAGAAACAAGAGAAGAAAATAATGTGAAAATGAGAAGAGAAATGAAAAAGCGAGATAAAGAATAAAAGCAGTCATAGAAAGAAGAAGAAAAGAAAGAAAGATTAGAAGAGGAACAAGAAGAAGGGAAAGAAAGTATCGAAGGACAATATAAAAATAAAAAATAAATAATAATAATAATAATAATAATAATAATAATAATAATAATAATAATAATAATAATAATCGTACAGTCGTGTGTGTTTGTGTTGACGTGAGACTGGCATATGTCTCACCTTACCTGCCTTAATTAAGGTGATTACAAGGGTCCCAGACTCATCACGTTAGCCCACCATGGAGAGAGAGAGAGAGAGAGAGAGAGAGAGAGAGAGAGAGAGAGAGAGAGAGAGAGAGAGAGAGAGAGAGATAAACCTTGATTTTAAATGTCGTACAGAAATGTCTATGTACTTAACATTATCTTCTTTCCAGTAGCGTTTTAAGACCCTATAGCATGTGTAAGCACAGAAACACTTCCCTCTGTAGTGTGTTTGCGTGCGTACATGTCCATCCGTTTGCGTGTGTGCGTGTGTATGTATGTATGTTTTTTAGGGAACATTTGGCACACTGGGAAATGAATGGCAGTGT
>JAXIVD010004208.1:0-27500 GCA_036785275.1 Cancer borealis | reverse complement strand
GTGGTATGCTTGCTAACCTTCCTATGTCTGAGTAGCATCTTAACTCTTAACAAGAATCACTAAGTAGTCTGGCGTTATATTCAAACTTTGAAGAAAACCCACTTATAGGAAAGGTGTATCTGAGACAGTTTTGAACCTCTGCATGAGTTGTCTACAAGCTGAGTGTAGACTTGCAATACGTAGTGTGTTCATACGCCGTTCTGCCCACCAACAACATGTTCCTCAATCTTCATATTATCTGATGCCGTCACGCGGGGATTTCCAAGCCCGTCCACCTGAGTTAATCAGTGGAATCCTGAGGTGCGCGCAGCTGTGTTCCTCACCCACTTTAATAATGCATGGCTCTTGTTATTCATATATTAGGTGCAAGGCTCATTTTCTTTCTCGTCATGTTAATATAGACACCAAACACTTGCGCATTTCAAAATCACCACCAACGCACACACACATTTGCATCTCTCTCTCTCTCTCTCTCTCTCTCTCTCTCTCTCTCTCTCTCTCTCTCTCTCTCTCTCTCTCTCTCTCTCTCTCTCTCTCTCTCTCTCTCTCTCTCTCTCTCTCCTCTCTCTCTCTCTCTCTCTCTCTCTCTCTCTCTCTCTCTCTCTCTCTCTCTCTCTCTCTCTCTCTCTCTCTCTCTCTCTCTCTCTCTCTCTCTCTCTCTCTCTCTCTCTCAAGTTAGTGTCGTTTTCTTGTGGTGTTCTCTTCAGGAGGAGAATAGATAGTTTAGTGGTGGCGTGTGATAGCATATCATCTTGTTTACTATAAGTCAAGGAGTTGTCTGAGCCAATAGTTTTTATTACCACCAGGTTATAGCTATCAAAATACTGAATTTCATTTGATATCTCAAGAGCAAGGTCCAGAAGAAGAATATTTCTTTCTTAAAATAATATAATAAATAATAAATGGATAAATTAATTAATGGAAAAAAAAAAAAAAAATGCAATCCCAGTGCTCATTCATGTTCTTGCTATTGATGATGATGGTGATGACACCCTATTCTTATTATTATATTCAATGAGCATACTATCTTAGCCTAAATACGGAAATAATATTCCTTGTGTTTGTCTTTCAATGGACACATTATTCTACATACAAGGTCTACAAGTGTGGGTTTTCTTCTCTTTAGCTGAAATTTGATCTGAGCTGTATTTGAGTTTTCATCCCATATTAGAATAGGCGATTGCAATTTTCAAACTTCATTTTGCTCTTGTTTTATAACTCATATATCATAATCTTGAGACTTGATCGCATGTCAGCTGAGAAACCACTTTTTTTCTATCTCTTGCACCTGTAGCACTGGTAGGCTTGATCAAGGCTTTTTTAGTTGATCGGTCTCCAGCTGTTAGTAGCGCAGGTTTTAGATTTTTTATAGTGATGCCTCGTTAAATTTACTACACATGTATAATAATAATAATAATAATAATAATAACAACAATTTCATTTCACCCGAAGGCATAAGAAATACAAACAGATAAAGTGAGCAGTATAGTACAGTGTATAGTTTGTCTTCATAATATTACTTGAAGAATGACTTGGAATAGTTTTTTTTTTTTTACATTAAAAGGGTACTGGCTAAGGAAAAAATAAATTAAGTATAAAAAAAAAAAAAATCCCGCTTGTCGCCAGACCCTGTAAAGAGGACAGTAGGAGAAATATAGACAATGGGGGGTGGGGAGATAATAATAATAGCCTCCATGTTCTGATTCTTTCTTAGTTCATTATAGGAAGCAAGATTCTGATCACAATGAAAGGGTTACTGTGTCCCTTTGTGGTGGTGGTGTGTTGTTATATAACCACTGTGATGTTTGCTATGACACTGTTACTTAATTCATATTACTAAATGAATGATTGAGTTAATGAGAATAAAGAAAGTGCCAGACATCGAAGGTAAAATAGTGCTAATTGGTTCATGGGTAAAGGACTAAAAGCTAATAGATCTTGTAATTTTTTCACCAATAATCTATATAATTCACATAAAAAAACTATTTATCATTGCATATTCAAATGAATGATGTTGATTTAGTTGGAAGATGATAATAACTATACATGCCTAACATTTGAGATAACATGGGACATCGGTTAATGAAATGGTATTGTATTGCTTTGCAGGATAATGCCCGAGAGTGTGCGGTGGCTGGTGTCTCAAGGCCGCAAGAATGACGCCATCAAGATTATCAACAAGGCAGCCAAGGTGAATGGAGTGGAAGTCCCTAAACACCTTCTCGAGGACACAAACCCTGAGGTAAGTGAATGTGTGTCTTCTGCATTGTGCTATTCTAATTCATGACAAAGAAAAATGATAATAATAATTATTTTTTCTTTAGCTATTGCTTGTTTATGAGTAAGTAGTGTGGTGTAGATAATTTTTGATGACTGTAGGATGTAGTAAGTGTTTATATAGTGGTACAGGAAGATATTTAGGGCCTAGTTGGGTTGGGTTCTTGAAGGTCATCCAACACTGGTGAGGTTGGATGACACAGAACAAAGTGGTGAATAATGTTTTGTTTGCAACCCAAATCATCTTCACCTGCTAAGGATTCAAACCCGTGTCCCCTTGTGTGTTGAGCAAGCATAACCACTACACCACCCTGAATAGGATCCATTGAGCTACTTCCTGATCCTTCATACGTTTCAGGAGTACTCATATATGTGTCTTTTCTAAACACTACTGTTCATTGGCTCTCAGGTGATGATGTGAAAAGGAAAAAGAAATATGACAATAGCTAGATGATGAGTATGATTTAGTAATTTAATTCCTATTCCTTCTTAGGTTCCTACAGTTGATGGCGCAATGTCAATGAACAATAGCAAGGATGATCTTGTGAAGGATGTTGAAACGTATAGAGTTAAGAAGACTGTGCTTGATCTCTTGAAGACTCCTAACATGAGGAGACGATCCTTCAACATGTTCTACTGCTGGTGAGTTGAGACCCTTAAGGCACTGGAGATGGGAATGGGAGGTGGAGTTTTAAGTCAATGAAAGTTAAGTTGGTGCTGTGGATGCTGTTTACATCACCTCTGTGTGTTGATTGGCTTCAATAGGGTTTCCAGTATGTTCCTGAGACTACTGATATTCCTTGGCCTTCCTCTCAACCTCACACCTCTCACATCAGATCCTACAATTCTCTCCATCCAATTCCTCCATTCTCTTCCTGTGTGTAAACCACCTCAACACACACTGCTCTGCTTCACCATCCTACTTTCTTGCAACACCAGTTCTACTTCACAACTCCTCATTTCTCACTTTGTACATACACGTTACTCCACACATACTCTTCACACACCTCATCTTCATCACATTTAATCTCTTCTTCTCAACTATCGTCATACTTCATGTTTCATATAGTGCAGTGGACACAGCTACTCCTTTATACAACCTTCTCTCTACATTCATCCCCATCGCTCTACAACTAAATATTCTTCATTCCTCCTAACACCTTACCTATATTATTGATCCTAGACTTTACATCTGTCTCTATTACTCCAGCCACAGTAATCTTGGACACTAAATATTTAAAGCATTCCACCTTGAGCAATTCACCATCAAGGCAACATTCATCCTTCTACCACTAACCACCCTTGTGCATTTCATTCTTTAACCATTATTTTCATTCACTTTCAAATTCTTCCTCCTACACACTCCTCCAAATTCTTCCTCCTACACACTCCTCCAAATTCTTCCTCCTACACACTCCTCCAAATTCTTCCTCCTACACACTCCTCCAAATTCTTCCTCCTACACACTCCTCCAAATTCTTCCACCAACTTGTTTAGGTTGAGGAGTAGTCTTGTGTAAGGTTCTCATAAGTGTGTTCAATGTATTGTATTTCCTTAAACTAACTTAACATTCCTTTACAGCAGCTATACCTTTAAATTGATTACTTTTGATTCTCAAGTCAAACACCTTTGATTGAAGACAGTCACCATCACTGACAATTACTGTTTTGGCTGGACACTCACCATCATAAATTGTCATCAAAATAGCTTTGGCAGTGACCTTTATAAACCATGATCTTGCTGTGGTTTATATCATCCAGCCACTCTATGCAAATTGAAATAAGTTCTCATCAACTTTTGTCTCCACTTGTAAGTATAATAGTAAGTAAACATATGTTAAGGTGGAATGAATGCATCATATTTTTCAAAGCATTCAGTATTACAGTAATAATAATGCACAATTTTACCCAGTAAACCAGCAGTTTGGGGGAGGTGGTAGCCTAGTGGCTAGTGGTCAGGTTGGCCAACTCAGAGTCCTGAGTTTGAGTTCTGATATCCACTGGCCACTTTTCTTTGGTATTACTGCTGAGTGGCCAAAGATCACCCAAATGCTGCCATAACACTATTTTCAACGGGACTTTCATAGCTATATTCATTGAGGAGCTTCCGCTGGCAGCATCCAGCCTTCCTCTAAACAACAAAGAGAATGAAGAAAGACGAGGCGTCACTATAAAAAATCTAAAACCTGTGCTGATAACAAGCGGAGGCCGACTATCTAAGCCTACCGGCGCCACAGGTGCAAGACAGAAAAAAGAAGGAAAAAAAAGTATTTTTGAGAAGAACCAATATGTTAAATGCAAGAAACTATTGTTTTTAATGCCATCTTACAGAATCAATATGCATGCCTTTAGTGCTAGACATATTCAATCCCTGAGAGCAAGCCAGTATTTTCAAGAGTACAAATTAAAAAACATGTCTAACCATTGTCAAGATATTTAGCTTCCCAATTAAAGGTATTGACACTTGAATGAGTTGGACGTAAAAGTGGTGCTCAGAGGTGCTGGCTTGTAAGGTTATACATCCTTGGCCTGCGTCCCATACCTGTTGTCTTCATGTAAACATGACCTGTAACGCCAAAGGAGATCAATTGTCTCCATCCAACCCAACATACAAATCCCGGTGATCTAGATTGTTAAACCATCACTCTAATCACTGCACCACTGTATGCTTATATGAGGGCCAGTTAGGCGTTCTTAAACAGCATGTGCCTATGTGTCAGGTATTCCATAATTCTGATATCAATATTGCTTTCTAGGGCTGTCTGCACCCTTGTGTATTATGGACTCTCCTCAAACTCTGGGAATCTTGGTGGCAATATATTTGTCAACTTCATCGCCACCATGTTGATTGAGATTCCCTCCTACATCTTCTGCTACTTGGTTCTAGACAGGTACGTTCTTTCTCCGTAGGGGACTGGGAAGTGTATAGTAACATAATAGATTTAGTGTAACTCTAAAATATAGTTTGATCTCAACTTGAGGTTATCTTGTGGAGAAGCTCAGACATGACTAATGTGCACGGTTATCATTCACTATCACATGTGTATTTTGAAAATGTCATACTTTTTTCATGTTTAAAATGCTACGGCACCTGCTTATATACATTATGAAATTAATTTGTTTCTGTGTCCTACATACTCTAATGTTATTTTGCAGATTCTATTTTCTTGTTTTATAGGAAAAAATTTGATCTCTTCTTTTGCAATTATTTAACTGCCTTTAAATTGCAAGAACAAGACCTATAATGTAAAGTTTGTGAAATTTTATTGAATCACTCATTACTTCAGCATGTTATGCATCAAAAAGAGCATTTAGCTCACTAGTGTCACTGTTTGCCTTGATGCACACTGCCTTGCTCCTCAAGGCTCTGCTTTACCTTGTTTAAAAAAAGAAGAAAAAAAAAAATGTTCGTATATTATCATTACATTCCCACATTTTAAGTATATTTATAACAATTTCCAGTGTCTTAAAATGTTTACTTTTCATAAATTGCAACTTGCTCTTCAAACAAGCTATGGTCTGACACAGTATTTGCTAAAGAATCATGAGACACGCTATTTAATGTTGGTGTTGGCATCTGCGGATCGGGACAAGTCACTTCCCTTGATCTTCACGTCCATGTTGTTTCCTTCAAGTGAAGTTTTCTAGTTTAGTGTTGTGCTTACCACCGTTCACCAGCACTGGCAGCACTCGTATCCGCATTGCAGTATGTTGAGAAGAAGGTGCACCAGTATGGTATTTTCATCTTTGCCTTAATTATCATGAAGTATCAATAATTGCTATCTCAGTATATAGTTATTTCTTTGCATGCATACATATGTCAATAAAAAATTTGATTTGAGAAAAACTGACAAGTTTTCCATCAAATCAGCTTCATATAATGTTACTGGCCTGTTTTCTCAAACAAATATATATAGACATATGTTAAATGCAACTACTTCATCAATATAATATAAATACATTACATGATAATATGGCCTGTAAAAAGCATATACTTTGTGCTCAAAGCAAAAGTTTAGTAACTACAAAGAATATCATGACTGACTGAATAAGTTTCATCTCATCTTTCATGGCAGGAGCATTTTGAAAACCTACAACTAACTTCACTTTACAAGTCCATTGATGACTATATATTGATTTTTTATTTGTTGCAACTGAAATAGTGTTACATTTATCATACTTCTCTAGATCTTGATAATATTTACTTCATTTTGATGAGGGAAGCTTAAAGTATTTTATTTTTTTGCAGCCTTTGCAGTTTTCTTACTTCAGTTACAATGATTTGATTTTATATGAATTATAAACAGCTTTTATCTTAAAGTCACATAGTTTTCAGTAGATAGTAAATTCTCAGAAAACTTTTCTGATAATTATCTTCACAGTATGGGCAGTAACTGAACATTAACTCTGCTTATTATTATTGATTATGACCAATCATTTCATGTCAGATATTTTATGGCATTTATTTTTGCATTAGCTCTATCATTTTTGAGTTCTTCCTATTAAGGCTGTATGATTGGAGCAGCTCAGCTTGAGTTTGCAAGGTTCATTGAGTTACCATAGTTAGTGTTCATCATTATCATGTCATGTTGCTTCAGAGTCGGTTATACTTCAGAAATACTTCAGAACAGTATACATTTACTTGTCTTTTGCTTCACTATATTACAATCATTATTATCTAGTCATTTGCACTATTTTATCACAGTTATTTAGTCTCCCTAGTCAGTGATGCCGAGAAAAGTAAATTATAATCACTGTTAAAGCAGAAAATGCTTATTGGATGAAACAAGGCTCTCCAAGATGGTCCGTTTTGATGCAATAACAACACTATGTACTGTAACAATGCTTCCTATGACACTCAACTACATGGACGGGATTATAGACTTATATATATATTTTTCAAAATCATTTATATGTGGGATAACATTCAAGAAAAAGAAAACTGAATGCAGTCGAAATGCCAAGAAAATTACAGTTGAAAATAAGAAAAGAAACTCTAGTTAACTCGCAATAAATGGCAAACTTTTATGATCTATGTGTTGGTGATGGCGAGTCAGGGCAGATGCAACACAATAATTAGCAGGGGAGGCTTCACTTTTTTTGTACAATTTGGTAATTAATACATATAATGGAAAAGAACAGCCTCTCTTCCCTAAGGTCAAAACGCATGCATGGCTAATACAAAGTCATGCATGGATGAAGATGACAGTATAATACCAAGTATACATGTATACATGCATTGCATAGACTGGCTGTTTTAAATATTAAATATTCATATATTCAAATATCAAAGACCTTTTGCAACAGATTGATGACATACTGAAAATACTGATATACTTTGTTGTTTAGCCTTGATATGAATTGGCATTATACTGTCACAAAGCCTTAGAACTTCATTCTATAATCATGTTGCAAGATCTGAACCTTTACCTTGAAGAGCAATGCATTGGAAATGAAACGATAATCCAAGAGTACAAACATACAGATGAAACCAGTAGACATTCTGTTAGTTGGAGTGAGATTGTTATTTGCTTTCAAGTGACACACACACACACACACACACACACACACACACACACACACACACACACACACACACACACACACACACACACACACACACACACACACACACACACACTGCTTGGTAGCTCAATGGTAACGTCTCGGCCCGTCACTTGGCAGGCTTGGGTTTGTACCTGGCTCATGTTGCAGTTTCCCTGATGACCAAGCAGTTAGTGTTCACCTTAACCAAGAGGCTCAGGCGTGTGGTGTGTGAAAGGTCACAGCCTCACCTATAGATTGGGATATAATTACCTGTGCTCTCTCTGTGAAGGTAATGGTTGACGATCACGAGTCCAGCGTGTGATCCTCAAGACCATGGTGAATCACACACACACACACACACACACACACACACACACACACACACACACACACACACACACACACACACACACACATACACACACACACGCACAGTGTAGCTCAGATCTTGTATGTCACAATAGGTAAATACACACACACACACACACACACACACACACACACACACACACACACACACACACACACACACACACACACACACACTAAGGAATAATAAGATGAGAACACTTCACGCCCCCAAGAATGGGTTGATGCATTATTTTGAGTGTTAAAGGGAAGCATAAGTATTCACATGTCATTACTAAGTATTCAGAATCCCCATCTGTAAAGCTGTTCTTTTACACTTGGGAACTGAAGAAGAAAGTACAGAGAAATGAAATGTTATTATTCTCTCTATAAATTTTCCCCTGGAGAGCCTTGTAGGTTGTTACTGAACGTGATAATTCCACAGAATGGGCAGGAAGGGCACGCTCACCTTTGTCCTTTTGCTTGGCGGCGGCGCTTGCTTCATATCCGGATTTATACCAAAAGGTAAACCCAGTGGGCATTCGGCTAGCCTTATGCCCACACCCACGCCACTCACCCATGCGAAATTTGCTCACTCCTTTAGGATAGAAGTGAAGTACATGGACCTTCCTTTTTAATCTTATACTAATAAAAGAACTGGTTGGCTTTGGTAACTGTCTCTACTTGATTATATATGTAACTGTATTACTAAACTGTTTTGCCTTTCATAATGATTACTATGTGTGCTGGTGTAAAGTGAATGTGTAAATGTACGATACAGTCCAGTGTTATATAATCAGGAAGGGTACAAGTGTGTTCTACAGCAATGAAGAATTACCAGCTCTGTTCTTACAAAGTTATAAATATATTTGGCCCCATAAACAACTAGAGAGAAAAAGAAAATAGCATTGATGTGGAAAGGTCTAAACCACTGGACTATTTTATATGAAGGTTTTTTGATCTTTCAGTCATATTAAAATCATCAAGATATTCTTGACCCAAACAAATTAAAAATTTAGTTATATTTCCTCTAAAGTTTGATGGAAAAATTCCAATCATAGCTTCCGTTGGCATTAAGTGTTGGCCAGGAAGGTTTGGAGGAGCAAGTGGAGCATGTGTGGTGCAGTCATCATGTGCTGCGCGACAACCTCAAAGGAAACTCATTGCAAAGCTTCTATCATTCGTGAGAAAACGTTACTTTCAAGTCTTTATTCTCTTTTGAGAATATTTCAGTTGAAATACTGACGTTGCTGGGGAAGGGAAATGGTTCCAGTTTGATGCATAAACAATGCGCACCAAAGCACATGATGACATGGCGTGTCGAGTTGGAAAAAAGCAAAAGACAAAAGAATCGTGGTAAAGAAAAGAGGAAATCACGTATCATAGTATACAAAGGTTGATAAGAGAAAACAAATACAAGATCCTGCTTAAAAGCAAAATGAAGAAATTTGGAAGTTAAACTGGGATTTTTCCCATAGAGTGGATTCTTTGGGTAAGTATAGATACATATAGTATAATGTAGATGCAGAATACGTATGAAGCCTAGCAGTGATCCATTGAAAATGGAAGTAGATATTTGCCTTATTTGAAACTAAAGTCTATTGATGCAAACGTAATGGAAAAAATTATCAAGCATGTAATCAAATTTTCAAGAATTTTTGCAGACATGAACTATATTTTGGGAAATTTATGGATCACTATAGAGGCAATTTTATCAGATTCTGGCTGGGATGACACTTTTAAGTGGTGGTTATACATTATACACAATAGAAATGATTTTTAGAGGCATCTGCAAATAATACAATACAAAGTTGTAATATTTGCTTTATCATTATGCACAGCACATGGAGAACAAATAGTACTACATTGGTTTTGTAGCCATAATTTGATAAAGCTTCAGAACAATCAAATGGATTTTATAAATTTCTCCACTGCCATCTAAGGCTGCAATGACCATCTTGTTACCAGCACACATGGAGTATTCACCTTTGTTGGCCCACCAATATTTTCACACTCTTAAAAATGTTTAATGTAATTCTAAATGTTGTACCACACAAATTCTACACCTCTTGCATGTAAGACAGTCCTGTTAGAAACAGTGGCTTCTGGGATCACACTTTCAATCATATATATATACATATATATATATATATATATATATTTTTTTTTTTTTTTTTTTTTTTTTTTTGCATTTATCATTATGCTTGTGATCATTATTCAGATGTGACAGTGTACATGTGTGCGTGGATAAAAAAAACAAAATGTCCACAATTTTTTGTAATAACAAACCAAGTCATTCACTATATTAATAAAAAAAAAATCTCCATCACCTAAAGTTAACAAATTCCAGTTATCATCTTTACTTAATTATTGGACATGGCCAAATTCCGTTTTGCTTCAACATCACATTTCATCATGTGTTCTTAAGTGATTATGGCAAAACATAACTACTAACAAATCAGTAGCTCTATTAGTCTCCCACAATTAAGCCACCATTTCTTAATGCACCAGCTGCATTCTGTGTAGGTCTCGCACTCATTCAACACTCTACAATCCTTTTTCCATTTTTGTGACAGAAATTGAATGGCTGATAGTCACCCTGAGTCTGGTGGGTAAATTTGGGATTGCCGCAGCCTTTGCCATCGTGTATGTGTACTCGGCTGAGATCTTCCCAACGGAGTACCGGAGTGTGGGCATTGGAGCGTGTTCCATGTGCGCACGTATTGGGGGCATCATTGCTCCCTTCATCAGCTCCCTGGTAAGTGTTCCATGTGTGCACGTATTGGGGGCATCATTGCTCCCTTCATCAGCTCACTGATAAGTATTCCATGTGCACACGTATTGGAGGCATCATTGCTCCCTTCATCAGCTCCCTGGTAAGTGTGAGGCTGTAGTGGTGTTGAGACTCACTCACTGTTATGCCAAACGGTGGCTAGTGAAGCCCATTATAACCATCTTCTACTTACATCACATACAGGACAAGAGTGTTGCTCGGAAAGGTGTTAAAGTCTTAGTTCAGTGTTACACATTTCCAAGATTGGAAGCGAGTTACTTAATCATTCAAAATGTCTCAACCTAATGATGCTCAAATTATAGAATCAGATATGGATATTAATACAGAAACTAATAGTTTGTTTAATCATACCAACTTAACAAAATCTCCTTTCTTCCCTTTCTGTTCTCGTATTCACAGGCACAGTTTGCTCCCAACTCCCAACTCTTTTTAAAGTGTTCAGGCCATTCATATTAATTCATCCCACTCTCAAACATACATTCTCCCTCCCAAGGCAAGATTTTGGCCATTCTCTGATAATTTTGGTGTTATGATTGCATAAATTTTAAAATTCTCCTAACACTGTAAACACGCCGCTGGTAAAGAAAACAGAATGCTGGGCTTTATAAATAGTTTTTTTTTCTTCAAAAATAGAAATATTATTCTACCTCTATGCATCAGTTTAGCCAGAGCACTTGGAAGATTTAGTACAATTTTGGTCGCTTCACTTGCAAAGAACATAACTAAATTAGAAACTGTTCAGCGTAGGGCTACAATGATCCAGTTTTTGTGTAATAAATCTTATGAAGAGAGCCTAACACAATTATAAATGTTCTTTCTCGAGAAACATTACTTCCAAGAAAATTGTATAGTTTTGAAATACTTAAAGGGTTTACAAATGTTGATGCAAATAAAATGTTTCAAATTGATGACTTATCACGAACAAGGAGTAACGGAGTATCTAACCAAGGTGTACACAAATACAACTTTACTCCACTAAATTCTTCTTTAACAATGACATTGTTTGAGAGTGGAATAAGCTTCCATCTTCAGTGGTGCAGTGTAACACATGAAATTCCTCCAACAAGGTTTTCAATAGAGACTATATGACTTGGCTGTTTGATTATGTTGCTTCTGAGTTTAAATTGTGATCATGTTTGTATTAGATAGTATTTCCTCAAGGTTAAGGACAGCTCACCTAGTTTGGACCTTAGGGTCTGTGTGGTCTGATTTTATATGCAATTCTATGTAATTTTTTTCAGGTAAATACTGTTAAAGACTCAATTTAATGGTTTACTCCTTATCTTTTTCTCAGGCCAAAATCTACCAACCACTGCCACTACTCGTGTTTGGTGTGTTGTCCATAATCTCTGGCTGCCTCATCATCTTCCTGCCCGAGACTGTTGGCTGTGAACTGCCACAGACTCTACAAGAGAGTGAAGATTTTGGAAAGTGAGTGTAATGATATTAATAGTCTTTCTTCTTTCTATCCCTGCATAAGTTAAAATTAATCAAAACTTTTTTCTGTATTTTCGTTGTAGTTTTATGTTCAAGTATATATATATATATATATATATATATATATATATATATATATATATATATATATATATATATATATATATATATATATATATATATATATATATATATATATATATATATATATATATATATATAATATATATATATATATATATATATATATATATATATATATATATATATAATATATATATATATATATATATATATATATATATATATATATATAATATATATATATATATATATATATATAAATATAAATAAATAAATAAATATATATACATACAGTGGAACCTTGACTTACGAGTGCCCCAACATACGAGTTTTTTGAGACACGAGCCGTCACTCGGTCGATTTTTTACTTTGAATTGCGAGCCAAAATTTGAGGTACGAGTCATGTTCAGGACTGCGTTCACTAGACAATACTGCACGCTACAGTAGCAAACCTACAGGAGCTTAGTGCCAAAATATAAAATATTATAGTTTGTTACCATGAAATGCTTATTTATTATAATTAAACGAAATATTACAAACCTCTAATCTTGTCACCGAGCAATACGGAGCGTGCAGTATTGTCTTAGTAAACGCAGCCATACGCCCGCCCAGCTCTCCCGTGCAAAATTCGTTCTCTGCTTGTGTTTACCTCGCCGCGTAAGGATCTCTGTTGTGCTCGCCTTCTGTGCTTTTGTGCATTTATTTTACCAAATTTCTTGTTTGTAACCATGGGTGCTAAGAAAGTGAGAGGAAAGGACAGCGGTGCAAAAAAGAAAAGGATGATGTCTATCGAAATAAAGCGTGAAATCATAGAAAAACACGAGCAAGGTGTGCCAGTAATCGACTTGGCGAGGCAATACGAGCGCAGTACTTCTACGATATGTACCATATTGAAGCAGGAGTCGATAAAGGCTATAACACTAGCCAAGGGCGTTAAAATAATTTCTAAGCTCCGGACCTCTGTCCATGAAAAGATGGAGAATATGCTATTGATGTGGGTGAGAGAGAAGGAGCTTGCGGGAGATACCGTGACGGAGGGTATCACCTGCGAGAAGGCACGAGCCATTCATGCTGATTTGCTTTACATTATCTTTTATTATGTTTTTATACAATATTTGTTATTTATAAATACATTTTTCTTATCTAAAAACACGTAACAAAAAATTGGGTGGTATTTTGGGGGCTGGAACGGATTAATGGCATTTCAATTAATTTCAATGGGGAAAATTGATTTGATATACGAGCAAATTGAGTTACGAGCTAGGTCACGGAACGAATTAAACTCGTAAGTCAAGGTTCCACTGTATATATATATATATATATATATATATATATATATATATATATATATATATATATATATATATATATATATATATATATATATACAAAAACAAAAAAGTAGGGTTGTTTGCTATTGGGTGAGGGTCTCTGCGTCCATGGTTGTAGTTAGCAGTGAGCTCAGCCCTGATCTGTCTGGTTGGAGTGGGGCTTGCAACCTCTCCCCGTAAAACTATCTCCTACTGCCATGACCACTGATCTTGTTTTTGGCGATGCAGTAATCTTTGCTTGGCTAACCACTAGCCTCACCCACTCTCAAAACTTTGTTATTGCTCTCATCCCTATTTTGCCTATCTCATTAATCCAAGCAAATAATCCAATGTCTTTACTCTTTTCACTGTTATGATCCCAGAAGACTCGCTTATTCTGTATTTTTACCTTCCAGTGACATAAATAAATTTAAGAGACAAATATTAAGGTAGCTACTAGCGGAACTAAACTGACACCTCTTTCCTGAAATTTTCAAGTGTCTGATTTTTTTGGAGGGATTAGCAATGGAGTTAATACAGGTTGAACCTCCCTAATCCGAAATTCTGTGATTCGAAAACTTCTGTAATTCGGAATAATTTGAATTTTGAATTTGGAGGGATAATTTTTATTTGCGGGGCTGCCGCTGGGACGCGTGCGGAGCTTCACCCATCGCGTGTTTACACTGTTTTTCCATAATATCTCTGTAATATTTGCCCCTAAATATGGCTCCCAAGCGACCAGGAAGTGATAGTGTTGTTAGTGAAGCTAAGAAAAAGCCCAAACACATGACACTGTCAATACAACAGAAGGTGGACCTTTTGAGGAAGCTGGATAAAGGTTACTTGGTGCGGACTGTATGCCAAGAGTACAACATTGGCATATCAACTGTGTATGACATTAAGAAGCAGAAAGACCAAATTTTAAAGTTTTACAGTGAATCAGACAGTAAGAAGATCATGGGGGTTCGTAAAACACTAAAGGAGGGGAAAAGCAGTGATTTAGACAGTGCTCTCATACAGTGGTTTAAGCTTCAGCGAAGTAATATCGTTCCTGTGTCCGGCGAGATGGTGATTGCGCAGGCAAAAATATTTCACGCTAACTTAACCTGTTTATTTAATGACATTCTGTGGTTCGGAATTTTCTATAATCCGGAAAGCCTCAGGTCCCGAGGTTTCCGAATTGGAGAGGTTCAACCTGTAATTACTTGGCCAACTGTTTTACTTATATATCTGTTATCCGTTTCAGGGATCAGTCCATCTGGGACTTCTCATGCTGCAAATCAAGGAAGAAGAACTTAGCAGGAGAAGATAATGAAGGTTTAGAGGAACAAAAAATTTAACAAATGCATTTAATATCTAATGAGTAGTAGTTTAGGAAATTACAGTATTACATTTACCTAACTTTACTATAAGGGATCTCTGTGATGGCTTGAAATGCACTTCATGGGTTCTGGTAATGTTTTGTTCCAATGTTGTGTAGTTATTTTTATACTTCCATCAAAATGGTGCAATTTCATTACTTTTATGAGGTTCCTTATACTTCTTTTTTATATAATTGGTAGTATATTTCTCGTTTTATTAAAACAAAACGAGTTAATTTAATTTTTTAGCTTAGTGAAAGTGTAAGTTATTTTATAACATTGATTTTTATATAACATCATTATCACATCTTTCTTCTTGACATATATTTTAGGTTTTTAACAACAATAGCTGTATTTACACAGCATGATAATCATTTTTAGTTTTAAATAAACAGTTAATAGATTGAATCCTAATGATACTGCATGTAACATTAGTTAAGCCTTGAATTCATCAAATATATTCTTGATTGAAATTCACCGTCTAACTCCTCTCCTAAGTCCAACTGATCCAGTCTCTCAGTCTAAGGAGAAATTTACAGTAATCTTTATGTGCAATGATTCTGCACAAGATTGAATTTTGCACAGTGCATGTTGGCACACGTCCTCAAATATTCCTGCCTTGCCTCACTCCATGAGAATACTTGAAATCATCACAAAAAAAATGGCACCATCATTGTGGATAGATCGTCAAAGGTACTCTTTCAGATGTAAGAGACTGGGTGTCCGGCTTGCAATCCTGCCAACACAGTTAGGCATACATCCTTTGTTCATATTCATAGACATCAGTGTCAATCGACATGCATGTACACTGTATTGGAATGTACATGTGATAGGCTAGTTTGTATACAAGATGTTTGTTCTCTTTGGAGACTTTATGGAAAGATCATCATTGTTCTGAATTAAGGACAATTTTTTTTACTTTCATGTCACTTCTCTCCTCACACTCATTTCACTCCTTCATACATGATAGTTCAAACAGAGTCATAGAGAATTTATTTCTTTTTTAATTATAATAGTTATAACATTAGTACTCCACAATAATAGGATATTACATACTCCATAATGGTGGCCAAATATCTTAATATTAAATTGTCATAATGTGGATTTTCTAAATTTTCTTTGAACACAACATAGATTATTAGTGGGCGACATAACTTAAAACAGGATTGGTGGCACAAAGAAGGCATCAGCTACGTGTAACTAACAAAGACATAGCTTACTATAATAATAGAGTACTTCACCTCTATAATGTTATTTCCAGAATGTAATTAATCCGTGGTTAGAGTGAAGAGTGAAGGTGGAGGTGAAAAGAACGGGTCTTGCTGAGATGAGTCAACACAGTGTCCTGGAAGGGCTAACATTGGTGGCCTTTCTGGATTCTGGATAATTTCATGATTGTTCCTAAGAACCAAAAATCATTATAGTTATTATGTAGAACACTAACACATTCCAGTCCACTTATCTAATTTTTGGATTATTTAGTTAGCATAACATTGCCTTGGATTCTGTATAATATAAAAACCTATGAAAATATGTAATTTGGTTTCTATGAAAAGATATACTATATGAATTTTCTGTGTTATACTGTAGATTTGTGTATCTGTTATCATTGCTTCTTGGCACATAATGACCATAATTAACTGGAATTGAATAAAGTGTTTGTTACTATGTCACTATTGCGAGGCACATTATATGTATTGATGTATTTATCTATACATTAATTGAATATTTTGTTTTCATATATACGGTACAACAAAAGAGCCAGAAAAAAAAAAATTTCGTCACATTTGCCAAAATTATGTATTGCATGAGCATTAAGTATTGTATTATTTGTACATATACACAGGTGCATTTAAGTTTGTGATTATAAAAATTCCTGGTATTGTGTGAGGTCCTTCTTGGGCACTGTAACGGAGTGGAATTGTTGTCATGTCCTGTTTGATGTTACATAGGTTATGGAATGTAAACTTATTGAGGAATTAGAGCAAAGACATATTTCTGTGATAATTTTTGTCAAGGGGAACAGATCATCTTTTTTTATCTGGGAAATCATCCAACTTTCATGTTTTAATATTTATAAGAAGACTAAATGGCTCAATGAAGAGTTTATGTAAAAAGAAAAAAATTTTTTTGTATCACACACTAGGTCAGTAGAGTAAGTGTAGTGGCAGCGAAGCCGTGTTTAATGTGAAGTAAGAAGACAATAGGATCCTGCTCATTTGAACCTGTGATCTCGGATGTGAGTGTAACATCCGCAGCAATAACTCGGCAGCAGGTCCAAACTTGTTGATGTGAAAGGTGCACATGACCAATTAGTAGTGGCCATAGTAGTGTGAAGTGGCTGGGAAATAATACAACATGCCGTGTAATAAAATCAGTTATACAGCATGAGATTTATCCTGTATTATTTCCACATTTGGGGGTGAAATATTTATTTGCATACTGTACAATATATACTTTCATACATGTATGTATGTATGTATGTATATATGTATATATGTATGATAAATTTAAAGTGAAACCTTATCACAGGTAAGGATCATCCACACCTGCTGAACAGGTGTATCTGATTCCGAAGGCTGGAGGATATGGAGAGAGGGAAGGCTTGAGCCGGCACATGTAAAGGTTTCTAATAATAAAAGTAAGTGTGGAGTGGATGACACAAGCAAGGGAAGAGGAAGGTAGGGTGTGTACTCCTAATGTCTCCAAGGATACTGTAAGGCATACAGGCACGTGTTCCCTGTCTTATTATAAGGGAGAATACAGAGGAGGGGCTTCCCAGACCTGTCCTTTTTTATCTCCTTTTACGATACGCAGTAAATAGTGGTAGTATTCTTATACCGCCCCCCCCCCCCCACACACACACACAGGGTTAATAACAGATAGATAGATTGATAGAAATAAGAATATTCTTTTAAGCCAATCTATCTATTTATATAGTCTCTGACGCCTCGTTCCTACCAAGAACATATCCCAAGACGATGGCCATGGCAGAAAAGCCTCCACCTCCCCATATCCACACACTCCCTCCTTGCTAGGTCAATCCCTCCCCCTCTATCAACAACTCTTTCATGTATGTACTCCTTCACCCTATCCTTCCATCTTACAACTGGCACTCCTCTCCTGTTGCAATAATACAATAGTTTAATTCTATAAATCAACTAAATTCTATGAATTAATTAAAGGCATTTTGAAAAGTGAACTAAATAGTCTTTTGTATTTTATGTAACAAAACTCAACTCACAAAAATCTGAATAGTTTTGTATATCATAAATTTTTGTTTGTTTTTGTTACATTTATGAAGGTAGAAAACATATTGTCCTTCAAAGATATCACACTGAAAGATCTAAAGATTTCCTCGCAAGCATTTTTGAAAGGCAAAAAAATTAATGCATATTTTTTCATTGTCACGACACTTTTTCTTAGTATGCAACAAGCATATTCTGCCCCTCAGGGTGTGGCGTAGACCATCTCTGGTCTCTTAGAGGAAGCACACGACACACACACACATAAACATACGCACACACCACTCACACAGATAGAAGGATAGGATTCCCAGCCTTCCGTTCCGGCTGCAGTTGCAAAATTACAAACCCTCAGCTTATTCCCATACGTATTTACAACTAGGTGAGCAAGGATTACAGCGTTTAAGAAGACAAACCTATTTTGACTCCACCTGACCCTGGCTTTGAACACATGACCACTCTTGTTGATGTATGGCGGCAGCTAAAGTATTGTTCTGTAATGCCATCACATTGAAAAGCTTAAAAATGTACTCAGAAGCAGTTTTGGAAGGCAACAAAATTTATGTAGCAATCTTTTTTGCCATTACCACAACACATATTCTTCAAAAACAACACAAATTATAATTACCTTCATTATACACTACTTTTTATTCTTCACTTAAGTTACACTTGCTATCTAATTAAAGGTATATCAAAGGCTATCATATTGAATGTGATTTTTTTGGTACTAGTTCGGAATTGCTGTGATATGAGTTGCATTTTGTTTCTGTTCAAGCATGAAAACAACGCCACGAATAATATAAAAAGTCCTTACTATTGCAGCCAAGCAAAGTGGTGTGTGCCTTAGTGGAACAGGACACAGGCTACAACAAAAACAATTTGAGGATGGTGTTTGGCCCCGATGGATGTTAAAAATGCCATGGACTACTTTCCCTGTGTTGAGAGATTTGATGACATTCAAACTTAGTAAGAACATAAGGTAGCAAAACATGTGGAAATCTAAGGTTACACTGAGCCAGTCATAGCTTGCATGTTTAGCTATTAGTGTGCATGAAATGTTATGAAATGCATTTTACAGAATTAAATGTAGACATATCATCAAATTAGAACAGCTTCCATCCATTAGAAATATATGCCATAATTTTGTTAAGCAAGGTTATCATATGGTAAAGAACAGAAAGGAGAGTTATGACGCTGGATTTGAGAATCCAGACCCAGAAGTAATATGGACAACCTCATCCATAAGAACATAAGAATATAAGGAAGTTACAAAAGGCCCGGAGGCATATACGTGGTAGTTCCATGATGTTTTTGTGTTCATTGCAAACCACCCTCTAAGACAGTCAGCATTGTCAGTGACCTATTTCTACAATGGAGGCAGCAATTGAGTAAGCAGCACAGCAGAAGTAAGGTTGATTCTAACACATCATTAAGGGGAGTCAAGGTAGGCTTGCCCTTATGTATCAGGTGGTTAGGGTTAGGTTAGGTTTACTATATTAAATATTTTGTGAGAACTAGCTATATTTTTTCTCATGATGAGTTTTCATTGAGCTGCTTTAATTTCCTCTAGCTAATCCCTAGTTTTGGAAAGGGGGAAAATTAAACAAAATAAACCAGTGATTTTCAACAGTTAAGATTAGTAGATAAATGAAGTAAATTTACCACGATAAAAACGTAATCGTTCGGCAGAATGAGACGGGCATAATTCTGAAAAATGTTCACTTTTCCCCATTTAACTCATAATACAATACTACTACTATTCATTACAATACAATACTAATCTGTCAAAATGGAATGGTAACACTTACGTTGAAGCGAGGCGATCTGAGGGTGAAGGAATGGAGTATGAAGCAAGACAGGAATAGCCATATGGAGTGACTCACCTCAAGATACTCCAAGGTCATCCTTCAAGTCAGCTGCTTCTGCGGTCTCCCCTTTGAGTTCATAAAAGCCAATTGAAGTACTGACCTTCCCTACTTGGAATGAAGGATAGGAGGGAGTGTCTATACTTGAACTTGTCATCCTTCACCTTGCTTGGATGTGGGTATTTTTCAAGCATTGGCACTTAAGGAAGGTTGATTTTAAGGCAGAACTCGGCATTAGGCACTTTTGGGCATGAGGTGAGCAGAGCGAAGAGGGCCATTACTGTCCACACCAAACAGATAGCTTCTTAAGTTTTGGGTGACAAACTTTTGTAAGATACCAATATCATTGAAAATATCCATTTGCACTGAATCACTTAATTTTCAAACGCTACACAATTTTTCATGGCACTAAAATAATAAAAACAAATTTCCAAAGATTTTACCCTCAGTTAGAATATACTTCACTATTATACTAAAAGCTCCGTCATATATAATGTAAATGCACCCAGCATAAGATATTGACAGTGGATTTCTTGAACACGATGGATGTGTAGCTCAAGCAAGTAAGTCAACATTATTTTGAGTTTCGTATTTTCACGCTCATAATCATCACTGAACACACTTAGCTTGCTAAAATAACGTGTTGCATACTCAGCATTAATACACTTTCGAACACACTTTGTCACTACACTGCTATGATCACTTGTTGCCTCATCTCAAACACGAACACGATGCTTCCCATCCGTGAGGTTGATGATGCAGGTTATACATCCATAACCTTATATCAAAGGAGGTAAAGCAAGTCATGAGAGGGGACCAACCTGGAATGTAGCCTGTGACAGTAGCCTACACTCATCGTATTGACACCGTATATACCACTGGTTACACACTTTCATACTCAGGCATGGCCACGACGGAAGTGTTGTTACACTGCGTTTCTGAACATCCTGGGAACCACCAAGACGCGTAGTGGTGCTGCCTTGCCGTCAAGTAATATTATCCTTGGTCAAGATCCTTCTCGGGGTAATCTGGGCTAGATTTCAATGGTCATCACCACAAGGTGCCGCAATAACACGTGCCTCTACAGTCTACACGCCAGCCTGTGGCCATGTTCGTTTACACCTGGCTGAGGTGACGGTGCTTCTGGCAACGTTTTCCTCACAACCTTGGGATGACATCCTTTCTTCCTGCCCATGGAGAGTTCTGACATGACTTGAGCCCGTCATGTCCACTCACAGTATATAGTAATACAAACAACAGACGAAAATGTGGAATAAGTATTCCCAGGGCCGGTTTTAAGCCTATTGGACCAATTTAATAAAATTGGGCCCCGCGCCGCAAGAGGACCCCGCACACACGTGTGTTTTAGTTTTAAACTGTATACGTCTATACGATATTGGTAAAGAAGCTAACGTTAGACACAAAATCATTGTTATAGTCATCAAAATGCTTTTTGGCTAAGGTGGACATACTAAACGAAATTTAAAACATCAATCTTCGACTTTCAATTTTCTAATTGGGTCCCGCAATTCCTAGCACCGGCCTTGAGTATTCCTCAGTCCTCAGTCAGTCAGTCACACACTGGCTCACGAGGCACGACTCACGAGGCACGACTCAAGTCGGACTCACGAGTAACCGAGTTTAAAGTTTCAAGATCTCTCCAGAGAAGTTTAGATTTCTAAAATCTAAAGACTCAACTTAAACTTATGCTAGATTATGCAAAATTATACCAACTGAGTGACAAAATTATGCCAACTTTATGCTGAATATGAGGTTTATCTTACCATTCTTGAATTAAGTAATAAAGTAAAACAGTTAATTGTACTTGGACATAATTACAATTCAAACGGAGGCTACTGGGTCATTTCTTATGAAATTAAACATCCCTGATACTAGAACCCATAAAGCTACTTATAAAACATCACTGATATATATCATAGCGCCAATGAATTAAATTCAACATTTAGTTTCATATATACATCAAGCTTGTTCCCCATTTCACTCACACTGTATATTTCCTTGTTCACTGTCTGCATCAGATCAGGTGTTGGCTCAAATTTGAAACATTCACCTGATTTTCTTATCCCTTCTACTATTAGTTCATTTGTCAGAGAAACATTTTACACTATTCAATTTTCCTTCAATTATCTTAATATAGGTGTAGTGTTACTGTAACTATTTTACGTTCATGATATACATCAGTGTATCACAAATACGATGGTTTATCTTAATATTAACTGGTCAGTTCCCCATAATCCCAATGGGGAGTGAGGGCAATGAAAGAGGGAGGATATACCGTGCCCATGACACCTTCAGGCTGTAGAGGAGGCTAAAAGGTCTCCATCTCAGCATCGGGCCATAATCTCTGGTTCCGAAGCCAAGCCACAGTTGCAATGGGGTTGGAAACTGAAGAGAAACCCTCTGTGATGGTTAATGCTTACCTGGTGGGCAAGGGTTCAGGTGAGGCTGCTGCCGCCACGTGTAGTTAAGGATCCTGGTAACTCAACGACTTACTATAACAAATAATCACTGCACAATACGCCTCGGCACGTCCTTCCTATCCTTGTATTGGAACGCGCGTCAAGGCATTCCGTCGGGCAGGAGACATCGGCGGGAATACCACTACACTCACTCCAAGGATCTTGCACAAAATATGACATTGCGTGTTTCAGCCTCAAAATATTTGAATGAAAAATTAGTTTTAAGTTTTGGAATACCTCATATATTCATTATTAAAGATGTGTTTCGGGACAAAGAAATGTACGTATAAAACGTTATTCTAGTCTTCTTGAAAGGACAAATAAATCTCACATGCTGTGTACGTTAAGAAAAGTGTATATTTCCACATATCAGTATATACATAGATGACGGCGGCTACACAAAAAGGGCTACAAGACACCGCCAGGAGGGCACGAAGCGGGCTCCGCAGGGCACGCCACGGCTCCACCACCACCAGCGGACCGAGGGCAAGTGGTAACAAGAAAAAAACAATAAATAGATAAATAAAACTTGTGTATATATATATATATATATATATATATATATATATATATATATATATATATATATATATATATATATAAATTGACCCATCATAGGATGAAATGGTTTTAAAGGTTCTATTTAAACCTAAAACACATGATTGTTCAATGAATAATCACCTCTCCGCCGCCCATAGTGTCGCCTGCCACCACCCTTGCATCACAGCCCAGGCCTCACAGTCTCCCGTGCCCCACAAGTGTTGGAGCCGCGCCTCCGTGTAGCTTCGGAAACAGGACATAACCTTAACAATCTAATAATAACTTTGATTCCTCGTAGGGACATGACAACAGCTGGACATGGGATAAAATACATCAGAAAAACTTAAGACCCAGGCTAGACCAGTGCCGCCGCAGCGTGAGCGGGGCAGCACCAGACCAAGGCCGCGCCCGCCACACCATGTCCTGCCAATGCTCAACCTGAGTTCAACCATCGCACACACCTACATCGTCTATATACTTCACTGAGGTAAGAATCTTGTGCTTTTATTACATTCTCGAGATTTCTTGATGCACATTGAATTGTGGAATCGAACCACGTGCAGCTGAAAAACCCTTCCACACATCTTAATACACGTTACATAACATGACCAACTCTTTTATCCTCCACCACTGACTAGATTACACTCTCAACGCCCGCTCACATCATGCCTCTTAACTCCGTCCACACTATGCCTTTCCGCCCACACTGTGGTGGTGACGGTTGAAGTGGCCGACACGCACTCCGCCACCACATTAATATGTGACCAATTAGATGGCGGTGACGGCGCTGAGTTGTAGAATCAGGCTGGTTCTGTTTCTGGTTCTGGTTCTGGTTCTCATAGTGATTAGAGAATGGGCTGTTCACATCACGCTCCTCAAAAAATGTTCGCCAGAATGATAGTACTCAAGCACGATGGAGTGGATGGGAATTAACACTTTGCATTCCATAGAATTACTGAGGTCAAATTATATTTCTTTTCAATGCCTATCCATACTAAACCTTGTCGCCCGCGCACTGTGGAGGCGAATGTTGAAAACACTCGCGTATCCATACCAAAAACCAAACACTTCTTTGAGCATCAATGTGATATATATATATATATATATATATATATATATATATATATATATATATATATATATATATATATATATATATATATATACAGATACTCGGGTGAACAGGCCTTTTTGTGACGCGAAACACAGAATAGCTTTTGGTACACATTCACGCTCATAAACACGCTGCCAAGTCGAAGTAGTTATAAAGGTCAAGAGGCAAGGAATTATTAGAAGTTCTATGACTCTCCTCGTCGCTTCTTTGAGTACTTGCCACGTTGTTGAACTTTGTGTGTGTCTGGTCTCAACAGAATCTGGACAGGAAACAAAGAATGGCGCTTCATCTCGTGTAACTTAAGGTGTTGTTTCCTATTCTCAAGGCTTTTGGAAAAATGAAAACTGTACCACTACGAGAAGCGATTTGGTGCAGGAGAGTCCTTCCTTTTAAAAAGTACAATTTACCTAAGATTTGCAGTGTCGGGACAACCAAGGCTAGAAGGCACGCGGCCCTTGGTGATCACTTTGGCGCGACTGGTAATGTGAATGACGTGGATAACCTGTTGGAAGCCACTGAGACGGGCTTCTTGTCTAGCTTCTTTGAGTGTGAAGCCATGTTTGAGACTGAGGGATGCAACCTCTTATTCAAATATGTAGATTTAAGCCTGTTGGTTACGTTATCGATATCATCGTATGAAATACAGTTAAGTTTGATTCAAACATAAATAGATAGATAAATTGTTTCTTCCCCATCAATATAATGAGTATTGAAAGTCTTGGACACTAAAAACAAATAAAATCATAAATAAATACAGCAGTGAGATGAATCTTCCAAGAAGTAAACTATTACGTTGTCCAGTATATCATAATGTTACAATTATATTGGCCAGTGATGCATCATGTCATCATTACGCTGCCCCGTATGTTATCATGTTAACATAACGTTGCACAACGTGTGTCATCATGTTACCGTAATTGTCGATAACTTTAACCACTTCCAGTCTCAACACATAACAACTCCGCCACGAAACCTTCCTTGTTCGACCATTTCATTCCAGTAATCACTCCGAGCCTAAAACATGGATTCACTATAATAATTCATACAAATCGCTTTTAGATAAAAAAATATTTATGATTTTTTTTCAATCTCTACCAAAAGTATCTCAAATTATTGTCATGTGAACCAAATGATCACCGGTGCAATGTGTGGACACAGGAACAGGTGCTCCAGACCGGGACACTCGACCACCAAATGTCGCGGTGTCAGGAACACCACTTGGTTATTACAATAATGTTGTACGTACCTTACGGGACAATAGTAACCATGTTAGATGCACAGGATCTGTCCGAAGACGGGTTAATACCGTCATTGTGACACCATCAGACACGTGTTATCATCAGGTGCTGGCGGGCGACTGGGAGTAAGAGTGGGTGGAGCCAAGGGTTTGCGCGGTAAAATGCGCGACTCTGATTGGCCTGAGTTGACCTGTGATGACGTCAACTCACAGAGCGTTCCTGATTGGAAGCGGCACGTGATCCTCTGACTCGACGCCTTGGCTGGGATGTGAATTCTAGGAAAATTCCCTTACCCGCATACACTTTCTCTCTCGGCTAAAAACAATGAATAACTTAAAACTAGTTAACAATGATTTACAGATATAGATATGATACAAACTTTTTCTATGCGAACTTTGTCCGGAACCCATATTTATGACTGTGTTTGCGTAATGTATTGACACCGGCTGAACATACGAGTATCTAGTTCTTCGTTATCATTTATTGTTATTGAAGAAACATATTGCACTGTTTGAGTCATCTTGATAGTGGGTGGGGAGGGGGAGTGGAAGGTGACCTTGCATTTGTTGAGCACAATTTGACTGAACAAGACTTCTGCAATGATGGACGGTACCTGTTCTCCTATCCTTAACCTTGTTTCGCTTCTCTTTTTACTTAAACGATGCTCCTCTTTTGTGTTTATTGTAAATTATTATATATTATGTTTTTTTATGTGGTGGGGGCTGCATGAATATTTCTACTGTGAGGGTCTGGGAAGCCCTTCCTCTGTATTCACTCCTACAAAAGTATTGGTTGCAGAAGGGGATGGGAGAGTTAAGTCTCCGTGAACCTTATATGTCTTATCTTGGTTAACCCCTTTTAATGGAGATATAAGCCAGATATATAGATAAATAGATGTCTATGTACATTTCATATATCATTATTACGGTTTTTTTCTATATGTCATGTTGAATATGCTGTTGTATATGTTTGTTTGTTTTTCTTATGTGGTTACGTTGGTGTGGTGCCTCCCTTCTATCCTGGTGATGTGCTTCTTACTCCTCAGTTTCGATATACAACATGCTATGATTGACTCTTTATCACCTATCCTGATGATACTATGTAGTGTAAATGCTATAATTTATGTTAAGTGGCATTACAAAATGAGCCTTGTGTATAAATAGAATGATTGCTTATCATGACAGAGGAGGATAAGACGCCGGAGTTTCATTAGACTTATTCACGTTCATAATCAACGGTGGGGTTAAGTGTGTATTATTCACCATGGTCTGGAGGATAACGCGCTGGACTCGTGATCGTCAGCCATTATCCTCCCCGAAAGAGCTCAGAGCTCATAGACTGATCTATGATCTAAGATCTATGGCTGAGACCTTTCACACATCACACACACCCATCCCCTTGCTCAAAGGGGACAGTAACCATGGCTTGGCAGTGAAAAATACTCGGCAAGGCGTGGGTTCGAACCCCGCTCAGGTCACTGAGTATTTTTCACTGCCAGGTCATGGTTACTGTCCCCCTTGAGCAAGGGGATCGGTATGTGTGATGTGTGAGAGGTAACAGACGGAAACGTTAACTACTGACACACTGGAGTGTGTGTGTGTGTGTGTGTGTGTGTGTGTGTGTGTGTGTGTGTGTGTGTGTGTGTGTGTGTGTGTGTGTGTGTGTGTGTGTGTGTGTGTGTGTGTGTGTGTGACTGACTGTATTTCCTAGAATACGTATGACATAGGCAGGATAAGACTTATCATCAGTGTTATCGTCATTGTTCTTACCACGTATACGTGTTTAGTGGGGGGGGGTGTAAGACGTAACAATACAAAACGTAGTGCGTACACCTGTTTCTGATAGTCATGTACGTACATAT
>JAXIVD010004207.1:2500-32500 GCA_036785275.1 Cancer borealis | reverse complement strand
GAAGGTAAAGACTCTTTAATGATAGACTCGCCATGTGGTTGGAAATAAACAATTAAATAGACTTCAGGAATGCAGGACATCAATTGAATTATTTTTATTAGGTTTAATAGAACACTGTTGCAAAATAGAAAAATGCATATGCGTAGTAGTACTGGCATAAAAGGCATAGAAACATGGGTCCTTGGCGTGTGTAGAACATGCAGCTTTGTGTAGTAATGATGTGTTCCCTTCACCGGTACGGGCATGCCACCACCAGGGCGGCGCGGGCACGTTGATGTCAGAAAAGCAAACCTGGTGGAGCCGGAGCCGCGATGGAACAGAGTCGGGTCTTCATGACTTTCTTGAACAGGATTTATCTGTCAAATTTGAGGACGTAACCGTACTTGCCGTGTTTGTTATTGTTATCGTCATCGTCGTACCGGTGCAGCTGGAACCCTGGGAACACCTCCTTTGATGCCGTGCTAGTGTAGGACGTCCTCGCTGGGGTGACCCTGGAGTGGGAGAACTTGGAGCTAGTGCCTGTGTGGGTGGAGGTTCCTGTCCTGTATGAAGCTCCCGCCCTGGTAGAGGTCCCCGTCTTGTACGAGGTTCCTGCCGTAGAGGATGCTCCTCCAGTGGCTAATGTTCCTATCTTGTGGGATGTACTGAACCTGCTAGATGATGGCGACGAGTATCTGACTACGGGACTGGGAGCCGCCGCGCCATGACCAGTACTGGTTGTGTTTGTACTGGTGAAAGCAGTCGAACCGGAAACAGCTGAAGCGGGACGAGAGGGCCGCGCGCCTTGGGAGGTGGACACCACCTCTGTTTCATAGCCGACGCCCTTACCAGCCCGGAAGCGGTAGGTGCGCCGCGTACCGTCATCATCCACCACAGTGTAGGTGCCCTGTACGTTGCCATCAGCATCAGCTGTCTCAGAGCGGGAGTACTGCTCGGAATCAAAGGCGAAGTTGTAGGAAGCATCGGTGTTAGTGTCAGCCAGAGGGTCGACGAAGTGTACCTCCTGCACGGGGACAATCCTTCCTGTGGGTTGGCCGCTGGGGGCACCGGGAACTGCTGGTCCCACGGGGATGTGGGCACCCTCAGCGATGAAGCCAGTGTCTGAGCTAGCCTCATACTTAATGGCACGACGCTGGCCGTCATCGGCAGCCACGAAGTCAAAGTTGCCCACAACGTTGTCTTGGGAATCTTCAGCTTCGCTTCGTGCATGACTTGATGTTTCATAAGCAAATGATCGGCTGCCATCTGCACCGAGAGTACTGCGAGTATTGGCCAATTCTCCAGTGTACTTAGTTGCACCATGAGTGGTGTACTGACGCTGAGGACTGACCGGAGTGCGGTGCGCGGCCACAGAGCCAGTGGCAGTAGATGAACGGAAGATAGAAGCTCCGGTGGGGGTCACGGCGGGGCGACGGAATCCAGTGCGGTGACCACCGAATGTGGTTGAAGATCCGAAGGAAGCAGATGTAGAACCTGCAGTGTGTGAAGCTCCAGCGGCGGCCCCATGGTAGGTGGCAGCAGCAGCAGCAGCGGCTGCAGCACCGACGCCTGTTGAGAGTCTAGTGGAAGCGGGAGTGTCACTAGTAGTAACTGGTGCCACAGGAAGGTCGCTGCCCTCAATAACGAAGCCGACACCGCGGCCAGCATTGTAGGTGTAGGAGCGGGTGCGTCCGTACTCGTCTGTGTAGGCGTAGGAGCCGCGTACGTTGCCGTCGGTGTCACTCTGCTCAGTGCGAGATTGACCTTCGCCGGCGAACCGGAAACCATAGGAGGCGTCAGTGTTGGTTTGTGCGAGTGGGTCGTGGAAGGGCGGGCGGGCGCGGGCTTCAGCGTGGGCGGCGATGAATTCTTGGCTGGGTACGGGAATGTGTGTTCCGCTGGGCTGGAATCCATCCTGCCCAGCCTGATACACCAGTCGGACGTCGTTACCGTCGGGGTCACGGTAACCGAACTTTCCATGCTGATGGCCTGGTGTCTTCTGCTTGGCGACCTCATAGGCGCCCTCACCCGTGTCATAACCATACTTGAAGGTGCCGTCTTCATGCAATACGTAGTACTGGGAGCGGCGCCCCGTCCCCACAGAGGGAATCTTATATTCTCTATCCTCGTCTGGCCTTGGCGAACTCAGCGCGCTAACCGCCAGTGCAGACAACAGCGCCTGCAAAAAGGAGTAAATTATTGTGAGGGGACAAGAAACGTCTCGTCAGTCAGCAACATGACTGATGATGTGATGTGGTGTTAGAACATTCTTATAAAAGGTGCTGAGGGGATACTCAAATGTCATTATGAATGGCGGGAATGAATGTATAATGCTGTTCAAGATACAAGGTCTTGTGTTCCACTTAAAGATTCACGACAAAGGCTGTAACGTGGATGCAGGTGCTGAGTGTTGACTAACAATAATGGAAGAGCTCAGTGATTATGAGGAACGAATTAGAAACTTGAAATCTTCAGCTGCATCACCCACACCCTCGTCCCCTTTACATGAAGCTGCAGTGCCTGAAGAACACCTCCTTAAAGAACATCCTCCCTTCACCCTTACATGCAACATTACCTACATCCATACACATAACACTTTCCTTACACTTATACACGCAGCATCTCCCTTGCCTACACCCTAACAGCACACCCTTTCCGTCTACACCTAAACACACACCACCTTCCTCACACCCTGCATGAGGCACTTCCACGCAACACCCTTACTACTATACCAACTACTTTTCCAGGACTCCATGCACCAATCTTCCTCACACGCCAGCACATGCCACCTGGATCACTATTGTCTCGGGGGAGGAAAAGTTAATTGAAATGACGTGAAATTATGGTTTGTTCGAGTGTTGTTGCTCTGTGTGTGTGTGTGTGTGTGTGTGTGTGTGTGTGTGTGTGTGTGTGTGTGTGTGTGTGTGTGTGTGTGTGTGTGTGTGTGTGTGTGTGTGTGTGTGTGTGTGTGTGTGTGTGTGTGTGTGTGTGTGTGTGTGTGTGTGTGTGTGTGTGTGTGTGTGTGTGTGTGTGTGTGTGTGTGTGTGTGTGTGTGTGTGTGTGTGTGTGTGTGTGTGTGTGTGTGTGTGTGTGTGTGTGTGTGTGTGTGTGTGTGTGTGTGTGTGTGTGTGTGTGTGTGTGTGTGTGTGTGTGTGTGTGTGTGTGTGTGTGTGTGTGTGTGTGTGTGTGTGTGTGTGTGTGTGTGTGTGTGTGTGTGTGTGTGTGTGTGTGTGTGTGTGTGTGTGTGTGTGTGTGTGTGTGTGTGTGTGTGTGTGTGTGTGTGTGTGTGTGTGTGTGTGTGTGTGTGTGTGTGTGTGTGTGTGTGTGTGTGTGTGTGTGTGTGTGTGTGTGTGTGTGTGTGTGTGTGTGTGTGTGTGTGATGAGTGGTAAGGCGTCTCCGTCGGGAGGCTCGTAAATACCAAGCTGGTCCAAGATGCCATGGTGGGCGTGGAGGGCGCGGAGGGTGAGGTGAGGTGAAAGAGGCGGCCGCCGTGAGTATGCTGCCGGCCAGCTAAACCCTCGACTCTTATATCTCCTCCTAGGCCCCTCCTGCGCCACCCCCAAACTCTTCTTCTATAACCCTCCCACCTGCCCTCTCCTCCACCCCCAACACCTCTTATCCCACCACCATGACCCCAGTACCTCATGATATTTCCATCCCCGTTGTTTGTGGCCCCCTGACCCACCCTCCCTACCCCTCTCACGCACCCCCTCCCAACCCAATCCCAGCCTCCAACTTACAGTACAGTCGTGCGGTGCAATATAATTATCTTGTCGCCTATCACAACTGTTATCACCTTGCACGATACATTTATTAACAAAGAGGGTAAGGAAAAAGTTATTATTACGTAACTATGATTAAGGTTAATGAGTACATTGTATGGTGTTACGGGAACTGCATGATTTGTATTCTTCTGTGACTCTTCAGGACTTTTTTTTTTTTTACAGTCATGTGTTGACACTTTCCTAACAGCTTGCTTATAATGCAGCGCAAGGTAGTGAAAGGTTGTTAATTTGTGATCACTATTTAAGATGGTGATTCTGGATACATGAATCAAGTTCACACCATGACTGTCAAGAGGGAGGCGAGGCGGAAGGTGATCATGTCCGCCTCGTATTTACAAAAACAATTAATGTTTTTGCGAGGAGAAGAAAGGACTGACTCACCCTGCATGGTCTTTTGTATAGAGAAGTGGAAGTCTTTGAAGCAAGCAAGCGATCACACACACACACACACACACACACACACACACACACACACACACACACACACACACACACACACACTCACACACACACACACACACACACACACACACACACACACACACACACACACACACACACACACACACACACACTGCCGAGGGCGGGTCAGGTGTCTCCGTGACCAGGTAGGGTCAGCCACCACGCCGCCTCCCTCCTCTCAAGGCTGCTGGCGGGTTACTCCCAAAGGCAAGGAAACAAGACATGCCGACAGTTTTTTTTTTTTTTTTGTTCATTCTTCTTTGAGGGCCGAGAGAGAAAAAAAATACAAGGAAAAATAAATAGAGGAGAACAGATGAAGAGAAGGAGAAAGAAAAGATGACGATGAAGAGGAACAATAATAAGATCCTGCACGCAAAGAAGAGATAGAATAGTCGTAATAATCAGCATGCAAGCAGCAGTGCAAGTGATAATCAGGATCGCTCGAAGTAAAGAAAAAATATAACAAAAAACTGGAAAGAATAATAAGGAAGGTCAGAGAATGAAGCTGAGTGGAGGAACGAAAGTGGAAATGAGGAGAAGGAGGAGGAACAAAGGAGGAGACAGAGAAATAAGAGGAGGAAGAAGAAGGAGGAACAAAGGAGGAGTAAGAGAAATAAGAGAAGAAAGAAGGAGGTGTCCCTGCATTCTTGTTGGCCACCTCGTGCGAGCCACCAGAGGGAGTGCCGAGGCGTGAGGGCCACACGAGGCCAGGTATTGAGAGGCTAAGGAAGGTGACGAGGACGAGGACGACAACGAAGAAGAAGAAGAAGAAAGAGAGAAAAAACAAGAGAAGGAAGAGAGGAAGGGTTTAAGAAAGAAATAGACGAAGACGAAGAACAAAAATGGAGAAGAGAAGGAGTGGAAGGATAAAAAAGGAGAGAAGAAAAGAAGAGGAGGAAGGAATGGGGGATGGCGAAGATTAAGGAAAGATTAAAAACGGATAAATGTCGTGATATAAGACCATTTAGATGTCTTTATTGTGTTGGGGAAAAAAGAGCAAAGGGTTAATATTGAAAAGTATTGATGGTTATGTTGTCTTTACAAATGTATGGTGACAATGGTGATGATGGTGATGATGGTGAAGGTTGACGTAAACTTCACTACCAAAATCAAAACGAAAAGAATTAATAACAGATTTTTTTCCTTAATATGTTTGTTTATTTATTGTGTCTTCTTTTATCATATCCTCTTCTTCCTCCTCCTCCTCCTCCTCCTCCTCCTCCTCCTCCTCCTCCTCCTCCTCCTCCTCCTCCTCCTCCTCCTCCTCCTCCTCCTCCTCCTCTTCCTCCTCCTCTTCCGCTCTCACGTACTATACCTGATCACTATCATTTTAATACTCACGAGGAATTTCAATTTATTCCTTTGTCTTGTTAACCACATATAACATTTTTGTTCTCCTTTTTTTATACTCAAATGCTTAATAATTATTCAGCAACAACAACTACTTCTACTACTACTTTTAATGCTGCTACTACTACTACTACTACTACCGCTACTACTACTACTACTACTACTACTACTACTACTACTACTACTACTACTACTACTACTACTACTACTACTACTAGTACTACTACTACTACTACTACTACTACTACTACTACTACTATTACTACTACTACTACTATTATTACTACTACTACTACTACTACTACTACTACTACTACTACTACTACTACTACTACTACTAGTAGTAGTAGTACTACTAATATTACAGAAAAATGATAATAGTAATACCATCTCGTGTATATATTCTTCATCACTACGTCTATTTTTTTTACCACCACCACCACCACCACCACCACCACCACCACCACCACCACCACCACCACCACCACCACCACCACACCACCACCACCACCACCACCACACTGACCTTCACCTCGGTCGTCCCTGTGGTAACAAAAACTGCGTGACCTTGACGACTACATCTTCACCGTTGAGAGTGGCTGAGAGGTGGAGGTGGAGGTGGAGGAGGGAGACTGAGGGAGGGAATAGCAGGTGGAGGGGAACCAAGGGAGGAGGTGGAGGCGGAGGGTGTAGGTGGAGACGCTTGATCAGTCGCATGAAAATGGAAAAAAAAAAAAGGAGGAGGAGGAGAGGAGCTATGATTGCATACGGTGAAAGGAAGAGAAGAATAGGAAGGAGATGGTGGAGGTGATGGTGGATGGCTCGGTGGAGGAGGGTCAAGGTGGGTGTGGAGGGGAGGAGGCACC
Organism: Cancer borealis; assembly: GCA_036785275.1. Taxonomy (NCBI): domain Eukaryota; kingdom Metazoa; phylum Arthropoda; class Malacostraca; order Decapoda; family Cancridae; genus Cancer; species Cancer borealis. The sequence goes on along the minus strand of JAXIVD010004207.1, from coordinate 26,057 downwards.
AGAGAGGCAGAGGAAGACGGAAGACAATGAGAGGAGGTAATGATACGTTTGGCGGAGTGGACGGAAGAGACACCCGACAGGAAGGTGGTGGTGGGAAGAAGATGTATGAGAGGGAGGAGGAAGGAAAGTAGAGCGTTTGGTATGGAGATGCATAATGAAGAGGAGGAGGAGGAGGAGGAGGAGGAGGAGGAGGGAGGAGGAGGAGGAGGAGGAGGAGGAGGAGGAGGAAATGAAACATAAGTAGGACATTAACAAAAGAGATAAAACGAAGATAGTTGGAGGAGGAGGAGGAGGAGGAGGAAGAAGAGAACAAAAAATGAAACTGAAACACCTGCAGAGTATCTAATTTACCTGAAGGTGAAGACAACCCACCAATACCTGACCATCATCATCACGCCACAGGCATCCATGACCCTCACTTGACGAAGAGCTCAATACACGGAGATAGGGAGGAAGAGTTAAAGAGACGGAAGACGAAGGGTAGGAGAGAGAGAGAGAGAGAGAGAGAGAGAGAGAGAGAGAGAGAGAGAGAGAGAGAGAGAGAGTCTACACGCTATACTATACCATACTATACTATACCTTCCGCCTCACGCCTTCCCCGCGGCACCCTTTTACAACCTCGTCACCACCGCAGATAGAGGCGCCGCTATCACACACTATCACCTATTACTTCCCACCTTCATCATCCCTGCCTCCCGCTCCTACAGGGTGACATCAGCGAGTGTTTGTGTTACCTGAAGGCCTTCCCGCGCCGCGCCACCCATCCCCTTATACGTCTGTTTAGGAAAGATACGTGAAGATTTAGTGTAAGTGTATGTCTGTCTCTGTTTGTGTGTGTGCGTGTGTGCGTGTGTGTGTGTATGTGTGTGTGTGTGTGGGGGGGAGGGGGGGGGCAGTTCCCGTGAGGCGGCGTGCCCTAGGGTGGTTCTGGACTCCGGCAGACCAGGCCACTTCGTGCTCATTTAAGGGCAAAGGGCGTGTGGCTCCTTCAAGGTCACTTTCCTCCTCACCCATCCTCCCCTTCCTGACCCAGCCTCCTCCTCCTCCTCCTCCTCCTCCTCCTCCTCCTCCTCCTCCTCCTCCTCCTCCTCCTCCTCCTACCTGCCGCACACGCATCCTAGAAGAAATCCTAGTGTATCCTGGATCACGGTGACGCAGTCTATAATGTCACCACCATCACCACCACCACCACCACCACCACGATTGAGACTTTTAGCAAGGTGTCCCATATAAGAAACACAACTTTCACTTCCCTGATAACCCCGACCATCCCGCCCCTTCCCCTCTGCTCCCCTCGCACACCACCCTCCCTCCCTCCCATCCTTTCTCCCTCCATCCTTCTCTCCCTTCCTCACTCTCCTTCTCACACTCTCCCTCTATATATACATCTATGCACCTTGTTCTCTGCTATATTATCTTTTTCTTTTCCATAAGCTCTCGCTATCTTTTTTTCTCTCATTTACTTTTCCTCTCTTTCTCACTCCTTTCTTCTCTCTTTCCCTTCCTCATTATTCATCTGTTCTTTCTTTTCTTCCTCCTTCCCTCCATCACTCAATCTTCCTTCTCACATTCCTCTTCTCCCTTCCTTCCTCCACTCACTCTCACTCACACTCACACTCCACTCTCACCCTGCTCCCCCTCCCCACCCTCCCTTCCCCTCACCCTCAGCCCTGACACTACCTGGCCTCTTTATACTGTCCTTCCTTCATTCCTTCATTCATTCATTCTTTCACTCATTCATTATTTTGATCCTATTCATGTATCCTTCTCTCATTTGATGTAAGTAATCCTGAGAGAGAGAGAGAGAGAGAGAGAGAGAGAGAGAGAGAGAGAGAGAGAGAGAGAGAGAGAGAGAGAGAGAGAGAGAGAGAGAGAGAGAGAGAGAGAGAGAGAGAGAGAGAGAGAGAGAGAGAGAGAGAGAGAGAAAAAAAAAAAAAAAAAAAAGAGAAAGAGAGAAGCAATGTCAGTAGATGAACATGTCAGGGACGAAGAGGATGCTACCAGAGGAGGAGGAGGAGGAGGAGGAGGAGGAGGAGAAGAGGCAAGGTGGAAAGGATGAGACTTGGATGGGTCTAGTACGTGAAGGAGACGATAAGAGGGGAGGGGGAGGGGAAGGAAGGGGAAGGAAGGGGAACAGGTGAGCAAAAACTGGGTGGCCCTCAATTCTGTGTGGGAGAGGAAGGGGAGAGAAGAACGATCCCACATTCCCTCTCCCTCTCTCTTGTCTCTCCCCCTCCACTCCCTCCACCTCCACCTCCACCTTCCATCTCCCTCCAGCCTCCCATTTTTATCCAACCTTGGCTCCTGAATACATCCATCTCTCTCTCACATTTTTTTTCTTTTCTTTTCTCTTATATTACTTCTGTTTCTTATTCTGATTACATTTTTTTTTCTTATGTTATGTCTTTTGTTTCCTTGTGTGTTTGTTTGTTTGTCATATTATCTATTTGTCTGTGTTTGTGTGTGTTTTTAATGTGATTTTTATCTCTTTCTCTCTTTCGCAGCTTAGCATCCCGACAAAATTTCTGCTGAATTAAAACTCGTCAATGATTAAACAATAAAATATGATACAAAAATATGAATGAAAGAAATAGAGAAGGAAAGTGTAAATAATATCACACCTACACAAAAAATGGATAAATGACAAAGAATAAAAATGGAATAAGAGAATATATACAATAAGTTAAAAAAAAAACATCTAAAAATTGGTCGCTTGTCGTGTGATTCTTGAACACACACACACACACACACACACACACACACACACACACACACACACACACACACACACACACACACAAACACACAAACACACACACACACACACAAACACACACAAACACACACACACACACACACACACACACACACACACACACACACACACACACCTGCATCAAGGACACACATATACACACCTGACGTTGATAAAGTAAGAGAAAGAAGAAAAAAAACTAATATATGAGACATGACTTAAATATACAGTCTCGCTTTCCCTCTTCAAGTATGACTCAAGGACGCTGTTACTTGAACCATATTAGCAGCACAAGCAGAACAGAAGGCAAATTACAGGGTTCCTCGTGCCCGACTTTTACATCCTTGCTCGACATCCTCTCATTTGCATTTCACAAGCTGGCAAGGTGGAATTAAGGGCAGTTTAAAGGAGGACTGATTTGCACGGCCAGAAGAAGTTAAATTTAATGTATGACGGTAATACAATAATAAGAGTTAAGTGAATGAGTTTGTAAGATTGAAAAAAAATTAAATTGTAAAAGGGAAGAAAGAAAATTAAACAGAAACTATTTATAGTTTTGTTTTGTGAGGGTAATTTTGAGGTTAATTTATCGTTATGTTATTAAAGTGTTTGTGAGTATTAATGGTGATGTTAAGGTCACTATTATTATTATTACCATTTTTATCATTATTATTATTTTTTTTTTTTTTTCTTCATCTTCTTTGTTCTTTTCTTCTGCTTCTTCTTCTTTTCTTCTTCTCATCATCACCATTTCAACTCGTTTTCAGAAAGAAGAGCAAGAAGATGGTACTGAGGTGAGTTTCCGGGGCAGGAAGGAGGAGGAAGAGGAGGAAGAGGAACAGGAGGAGGAGGAGGAGGAGGAAGAGGAGGAGGAGGAGGAGGAGGAGGAGGAGGAGGAAGAGAGACAGGTTACGGGTGGAGGAGTGGAAAGAGAAAGGGAAATAATCGAGATATTCAGGTGATGGAGAATGGGTGGAGATGAGGAGGAGGAGGAGGAGGAGGAGGAGGAGCAGGGACGTCAGGTGGAGCAAATCCTGTTGTCCTCGCCTCCTCCTCCTCCTCCTCCTCCTCCTCCTCCTCCTCCTCCTCCTCCTCCTCCTCCTCCTCGTCTTCGTCTTTGTCTTCTCCTCAGTATCCTCTTCACTATCCCTTTCCATATTATTTTTTCTAGAAGTCCACGTGTGTGATGTTAACAGGTGCGCGGGTGAAGGTGGGGAACAGGTGGTAGAGGGAAAAAAAGAATACCAAGAACACTCAAAGGGAAAAAAAGAACACAATTGGAAAACTTGGAAATGTTATGGACAATAGAGGGGAAAAAAAGATGAAGTGAAGTACAAAAAGAAGAACGAATGAATGAAGGAAGGAAGGAAGGAAAGAGAGATGGAGAGGAGGGGAAAAAAAGGAAATGGTTAATAAAGGATGATGTGGTGTATATTGTATGTTAAGATGGTGGTGGTGGGGATGGTGGTGGTTGAGATGGTGGTGGTGATGGTGATGGTGATGGAGATGATGGTGGTGGTGGTGGTGGTGGTGGTGGTGGTGCTGGTGGTGGTGATGATGGTGGTGGTGGTGGTGGTGGTGGTGGTGGTGGTGGTGGTGATGGTGGTGATGATGGTATAATGAAGTTGTTTTTTTCTATATCATAAGCCGTTGGCGCCAGTAGGTTTTATAAAAGCAAAGGTGGACTTACCTCTTGCCTGTTATTTGGCGTAGGTATGGTGATGTTTCTGATAATATTGTTACACACACACACACACACACACACACACACACACACACACACACACACACACACACACACACACACACACACACACACACACACACACACAGTAGTGCATCATTTAGCGTGGCACCAAGTCAGGAATAAGACGGAATAGCGTACGTGTGTGTGTTTTGGAATAAGTGTGGCGCCGCGGGACAAAGACAGCGGTGTGGTAGGGTGGCGTGTGGTGGCGTGTCATGTCAACCTTTATTAGGAGGGCGTCACCATAGCTTAGCATTGCGTTATGGTGCATTGTTATCCCCGCCAAGTAGGGACGAGCGTGACGCCCATTTCTTAATAGTAGCTACAGTACATCGGAAGCCAGTCACTCATCCACCTGCAATATATAACACTGCCTCATCCATCCTAACATCCATTACCATCTCCTCTACATCCACTACCTCTACCGCCTCCACCTCCTCCTCCACATCCTCCACCCAGCCTGTCACAACTTCCATCACTCCAGTAACTCTCTTCATCCTTATTGCTCCTGCCTCCTTATCAGTACCTTTACGTAACTGCGTCACTCTCTACGTTACCATTCTCCCCTTACCCTTTGCCTGTGTTACCCCTTAACCTGACCTGACCCTCATCTCCCATAGACCAACAACCCTCACCTCTATCCTCTTTACTATAATACCACTGCGCCTTCCTTCCGTCATCCTTCACCGCCTCCTTCGTCACTCATCAATGCCTCCTACTCTGACACCTCCTTCACCTTCGTTCCCTCCGCTGTCCCCTTCCTCCCTCCGGCAGTCTCAACGCAACGTTCCCACACTGCAGTACCTAACCACAGCACCACCACGGTAAATAAATAAATAAAAAAATTACGATAACACCGCACAAATAGAAGGGAAAATGTAATAACCAAGCAAAGATCAACACCATTATTTCACTATTTTTTCATTCCCGTAAATAAAAAATCGTTGCCATTTCACATTGCCTCCTATTTCCTCTCCTCCTCCTCCTCCTCCACCTAAGTACCCAAACTATCCCACAGATCCTCTCTTCCCTCCACTTTCCCCCTCTCACTCTCACCTCTCCCACCCCCCCACCCTCCCTGCCGCCACCGCCACCTTGATACGGCAAAAACTAGATCATCTTCACCCTGCAAGGGAATCAAGTAGGAAGTGATCAGGAAAAAAAGATAAAACAAGAAGAAAAAAAAGTGGTCGGCTGGGTGAATCCGGGATGATGATAGTGAAGAGGATGGTAGGCTGATGTGGTGGTGGTGATACTGGTAGTAGTAGTAGTAGTAGTAACAGTAGTAGTAGTAGTAGTAGTAGTAGTAGTAGTAGTAGTAGTAGTAGCAGCGATAGTAATAGAGATGGCGAATAGCACAAATAATTAAGATAGAAGTCGTTTGAGGCTACACACACACACATACACACACACACACACACACACACACACACACACACACACACACACACACACACACACACACACACACACACACACACACACACACACACACACACACACACACACACACATTCCTACCTCCAAGCAAGGGAAGTGACAACAGGAATATCCAACAAACAGTTATCTTTTTTATATATATCAGGAAAAGGCAGGAACAGTTTTAAGGTGGAGGGAAGAAGGGCTCGTCTGGGATAGCAGGCACCTTCCCTTAACAAGCCTAACCTAACCTTACCTTAACCTGCCGTGGACGCCTCAAATCGGAAGGAGCTCAACGTGAAAAATTAATATTAAAACTAATAACATTTTCTTTGCACATATAAAAGAAATAAATACTCAAAAGGAGTATAGATGATATAAGAAGCATACGTCTTGCTGAACGTGAAGAAATAATACCAAACTAACTTTTTCTTTTCACATATAAAAAGAGTAACTGTACTTAAAAGGAGATAATAAAAAAAAACATAAGTCTACCCATCTCTTTTTAGTACATATAGGACCAAGAGGAGCGTCATGGAGAAGTATAGCATCCATCTAATTACCTTAATCCAACGCCAACATTTCTTTTCTTTACATTTAGTGTCGCATCGTTGCTTGCTGGGTGACCTGGCGTGGAGGGTAGGTGGTGGGGGAGAGCACGTGGCCTTGACAGGGAAGGGGGAGGAGGGTTGGTCACCGCGACATAGATGGGGCAAGAATTTCTCGTATCACCCTTCCTCCCTCCCTCCCTCTCCTTCCCTTGATCCGTTCCTCTCCCTATCTGTTCCTTGAAGGTCGCTCCCAGCACACACGCGGGACCTCTCCTCCTCCTCCTCCTCCTCCTTCTGCTTAAGTTTTTCGTGACGGGTCAATATTAGTGTGGTGGACTGGTTAGTGGAATGGTGTGTGAGGCCAGAGTAACATGTGGGTGTTGGGTGGTATGTATTAATGTGTGTGTGGTATGTGACGTATGTTTGGTGTGTGTGTGTGTGTGTGTGTGTGTGTGTGTGTGTGTGTGTGTGTGTGTGTGTGTGTGTGTGTGTGTGTGTGTGTGTGTGTGTGTGTCATGATGCAAGAGTACTAGCTGACAAGGTGGAAAGAACATTAAGCAACACTGACACGGACACGTCCTTCTCCTGTCGTAATGTTGTAGTGGGAGGCCTCAGCCCTTCCTCACCCACCACCACCACCACCACCACCACCTACCAGTACCACCACCACCACCACCACCACCACCACCACCATCACCACCACCACCACCTACCAGTACCACCACCACCACCACCACCATCACCACCACCTCCTACCAGTGCCACCACCACCACCACCACCTCCTACCAGTACCACCACCTCCTACCAGTACCACCACCACCACCACCACCTCCTACCAGTACCACCACCACCACCACCACCTCCTGCCAGTACCACTACCACCACCACCTACTATAATAGTACCACCATCACCACCACCACCACCACCTACCAGTACCACCACCACCACCACCACCACCACCACCAGTACCATTATCACCAACACCACCACCACTACTACTATCACACACACACACACACACACACACACACACACACACACACACACACACACACACACACACACACACATATATATATATATATATATATATATATATATATATATATATATATATATATATATATATATATAATACTCTATCGTACTCTGCATTAAGGTATGACAACGTCGTCCATCATATACAATCCTAATAGAGGAATTAAATAATCTTGTATTTTTGGTAATTCATGCATAACTATAATACAATACTCGCTCAGAAAAGGAGACATGGCGAGGGAATGCACCATAAACCTAATGACGAGACACGTCCTAGATAGAAAGAACAGATCGCAAAGTGAAGTACAAATCATCACTAAATGTCTTTCTATATCAGCTGGGACAGGAGTGTGCATAGGGCGTCCGGTTCTGAGGCTGTGTGGCCTTACTGTAAGAAAATATACATGAGTGGGATTCCCAGCCCTAATCTTCCACTCTATAATTCAGAACACGGAATGCCAACACCATGAAAGGAAGGAGTGTACTGTGTAGGAGAATGGTGTAGTTTGGAGGAACAGAATGAAGGATGTGCGTCAGTTTTGAATGGAAGACTCGTAAAGATCGTCTAGCTAGGTTCTCACCATAGCAGGCGTCTGTTACTACCACTATTACTGACAACACTGGTAGCTGTTGTCGATGGTAGTGGTACGTTATTATTATTATTACTATTATTATCATTATCATTATCATCAGAGTTGTTATTATTGTTATTATTATTATTATAATAATCATTATTTTTGTTAGTAGTAGTATACAGTTATAAGGTCTCTCTCTCTCTCTCTCTCTCTCTCTCTCTCTCTCTCTCTCTCTCTCTCTCTCTCTCTCTCTCTCTCTCTCTCTCTCTCTCTCTCTCTCTCTCTCTTTTAAATACATCTATTGATATATGATATAGTAATTAGGGTTTTTTTCTCTCTCGCTCTCTCTCCCTTTCAATTAAATACACCTATTGATATATATATATATATATATATATATATATATATATATATATATATATATATATATATATATATATATGATTTATATACTTACGTAAAACAAAGCTAGTATCAGCAAATAAGCCTGATAATTCATTATCAAAACCGATGAAAAGATGCAATATATCATATATCAAATAAATGAAGAAATCATTTGGATATGTAAGTTGTTGTAGTGCAATGCATTGCCGTCAAGGATGTCAAGGAGAGGCAGGTGTGTTGCAGTATTACATCAGTGTCACAGAAACGGGATGTGAGTCAGGCAGTGAAGACGAGGCAGAAGATGAACCATGTCGTGAAGACGTGGCTGGGAGGATGACAGGTGCAAGAACAGGAAAAGGGAATGTGAAAAGGTAAAACGAAGGCAGCAGCGAGGATATCCATCGACGTCTTTTCGGCCGCGCGAATGAGGAGAGGTTGTATTGGGTTAGTGGATGCATGGGAATGTGAAGGAGTGCGGTGGCCCCGAACAGGACAAAAAGCTAGGGTTAGAGGGCCGGGAATTCACCGCCACGGAGAGCGAGAAGGAAGTCTAGAGTAGCGGTCATGAAGGTTAACCACAGTCACCCACGTCACCGCCACCCGCCACCCAAACACCCACGTCCACTCGACTCCGGTCTTCCACCACCATCCTCATGTCCCCCTCCACCTAGAATCGTGTCATCAAGTTCTCCACCATCCACCTTTAGCTACCCCTTTCAACCCTCTTCACCCAGGTCATCATTATCTAGGTTTCCTTCCTCCAGGTTTTCACCCACCATTCAGGTTCTTGCCTTTCCAGTCCCCGCCACTACTTAAGTTACTCTCACGCAGGCAATATATCTCATAATTTTCAAAAAAAAATTACGTCACGTCACAAACGTAGATTTTTTCCGTTCAATATTTACATTCTAATTTTAATTCACTACAGTTCAAAAGTAGCAACATCTGTTTCTGCTTTACAACTCTAAGCCTTGTGTGCTTGAATCTTATATTTTCCGAGTTATTTTGAAAAATGTAGTTTCTGCTAAAAGTTCGTGAAAGTTTCGACATCCTTGAATCTCATGAAAATTGGTACTACCTACATCGGTAACTTGGTGGGCGATGGACCCGATCATTGGACATTGTTTGAGGCTTTCCAACGGTACTCAAAACAAACATTGTATTAAACCATAATAATAATCATATAAACTTATAGACAATAATAGTAATGTAAACAGCTTGAATCATGACTTGATTGATGTTGTATTAAGACATCATAAAGTAAAAGCATTGATGAGTGTAGTAAACTAATAAAGTAATTGTGACTTGTGAGTATTGTGTGTCACTGTCGCCGATCACCGGTGTCACTGTGCCAAGGCAAGGCAAGGAGTGTTCTGCATCACTCACTGCTGTGTGTCAGCTGTTGAATGAGTGGCACTGCGTATAGTGTTACTTAGCATGGCGGAGTGGTAGGTGTGTTTAGTGCCCAAGGGGTGCCCAAGGGGGGACTCCAGTGCCCAGCAGGATGGAACGTATCAGGACTATATGGAAGTCGTACAAATACCGCTTCGTTCCGTGGCTCACCTTTAACCTCAAACACAGGTATACTCACTGTCTTTTAATGGTATCTGTTCTGCTTACCATGATTTTGGATTGCCGACATTATTATTATTTACTAATTATTTACTTATTGTTAATATTTGGCTGATAGTTAATTACCTCCCCGTGTCTATTACTATAACTAGGTTACCATTCTGCTGTTCTGGTTGTTCATCTATTATAAGCTTGGGTATTATTTTACATCTTTACCAGAGTGTTCCAGAGAATACAGAGTTATATTTTTGCATTACCTAATGCATTTTGAGATATTTTTTGTGATATTTTACGAAGCTGTGCTTTGGTGATTGTTGCAAAGGCTGCCTGAACAGCGTCCTTCAACTGTTGGGTATTCTGGTATCGTTCATGTGAAACTCTCTCCTTGATAATATCCCACAGAGCGTTATTATATAAAAGTTTGTTTTCCTTCAATAACTTTAAAACCATTAATCATACAGAAAAAATTGCTTAATAAAAAGTATTGCAAATTTAGATATCTATAATTTCTATATAGTATAATGACCTACAAATTATGAAAGTTAAAACAATATGTAAGGGTTGACAAGACTTTCGGACCACCCTGTAGGTTAAAGTTTGGTTGATTTAGGTTAGGTTAATTTAGAAGCTATCAAATGTTCTCTTTGACTAAAAGTAGGGAGTTGGACGAGGTTGAGACGCCAATTTATTTGGTAAACAGACACCATTATGGTGAAGATGTAAAATTTTACCTATGTTTAGTGTATAACATGTCTGCCCATGTTCATTATTTGGTAAAGATTCGTTTCCTTAACCACTCAATATCTCCTTACCTTTATCATACACTGAAAACTTAACCCCTGAAACTTATTCAGATCACCTCAAACAGTTATGCCTCTGAATTACGGAAACAAGTACAATTTATATTTTGTTTAGGTTTAGTAAGTTTCGTTACATTTAGTTAGGTTTGGTTGGGTTAGTTTTGGTTAGGCTTATTTAACTGCAGCTCTGGGAAGGTTATGCTAACAAAGCAAATTTTTATATCTTCACCAGAATGGCGTGTGGCTACAAAAAATATTTGATGGCTTCTAAATTAACATAACATAACATAACATAAATTAAGCATACCTTAACTTATATTGACAAATAACAGAACCTTGTTCAAACCAAACTAAACTTTAGTTTTCAAAGAGAAGGAAAAAAATATATTAGTATTTTTTATGTAATTCAGTAACATAACTGTTTGAGGTGATCTGAACAAGTTTCTGAGGTTGAATTTGCAGTAAGTAAGTAAAGCTAAGGAGATATTGAGTGGTTAAGGAAACAAATCTTTACTCATTATTTCTTTTTGATTGTAGTAAAGATGTCTTCAAATTTAGCCTGCTTCCTTATCCCTGATACTTTCTTCTTATCTCTCCATGTTAGGCCAAACATTACTCAGTGAATCTGTAGAAATAAGACTCCATCCTTTTTACTTACAATATCCTTCTTTTCCCACCAAACATGAGAACCTGTCCAAAAACAAGTTTTTTTTGGGGAAGAAGCAAAAGCGAGTCATTTATACCGCCTCCAATAAAAAAACCTGGCCAAATTACTATTAATTTTTATGATTTTGAGACACAAGCTCAAAATGTTTAATTTTACTGGAATAAATTACCAGAATCATTTAAGACACACCGAAGTACATCATGTAAACACACACTGGTATGATAATGCAAATAATCTGAGAAAATAATTCTGGTAAATATGCATAATTACCGGTTTGAACTGATCTGTATAACATTTAAAGGTACATCTACATAAATACTGCTCTGAACCAAGCTGTATGATATTGTAGCACTACATATGATACATACTGTGAAGGTTACAGTGTGTGGTTTACTTTACAAAATCCATGGTAATTTTAGAAAATAATGCCGTATTGAAGTTAACCTAACGGAACCTTTTGTAAACTTAGCTAAATTATCATTGTCTACTTTACAATAGGTTATGGTAAGCTCAGTCAGGTTACTAAAGGTTCAGTTTGCTTTATTTGAAATAGAGCCAATAATCAAGGGTTTCGTAAAGTCAACCAGACATTGAAACCTTCACAAATGTTAAGTAAAGTATGTATCCTGTGTACTGCTGAAACATGACAAATATTGGTTTAGAGTTTTATTTATCAAGATCAATAAATGCAGATGCAGATTAATCCATTATTCCCTCCATTCCCCTTTTGGAACTCTGAAGTTTTTGTTCCAAGAGTTTCGTAAGACTCCGGGTTTCTAGTCCATATGAGAACCGGTAGAATGCACTGATTGCAAACCTTTCTTCTTCAGTGATAATCTGACATTACTTTTCATAATACATATTAGATATTCTGTTTATTTACCCTGTGGTTGGGGGTTGCAGGAATACTATTACTTTGTTCTCTGTGGGTCATAAGTAGCGACCAAGAGGAACGTAGTGAGGAGTCTGGGAGTCTGTATTCTCAACTATGAAAAAACAGGACACCAAGGGGGAGGGAAGAATAATGTTTCCTTGAACTCTAAATGCCTTGTCTTGGCTACTCCCTATAATGGAGATATAGATAGAGATAGATAGAATTTATGAAAACCATTCCATCCTATTCCTATTCTTTTCACTTCTTTTCCTAATCTGGACTTGCATTAATTTTTCATCCTAAATAAATGTATTCCTGAATAATTTAATTCTATCACTTCATCCACAACTTTAAATTCGTGGTTAAGGAAGTAATTTGGTAATTGTTGAATATGAACATTGTTTTCTTTATATTCTTTTGTAGACCTACTTTCTGACCTTTTCATTGTAATTGCAAAATCACTTACTGTAGTTCATCTGTAGATTTGTTCATGAGAACAATATCATTGGCAAATCTGAAACTATTTAGTTATTGTCCAGTCTAATTCCTGCCTCTTCCCATTTCAAATTCTTAAAAGGTTATAATGCCAACTTGAATAGTTATGAAAGTGTTGCATTGTCTGAACCTTTCTTTATTCTTATTTTGTCGCTGACCTTATGTAACTTTATATTAGCAGTGCCTTCCATATAGATGTGTTCATATATAGCTACTTCCTCTACCCCATGTTTCCTGAATGCTCTCATAACTGTTAAGGTTTCCACTGAGTTAAGGACGTTTTCATATTGTATGAAGGCTATGCATGATGGTTTAGTGAATTCAGCATTTTGTTCTACTACTGTACTTTATTAAGTACATGGATGTGGCCAGCTGTTGAATACCACTCCAGAATCCTACTTCCTATTTTGGTTGATTTCTGTCAAGTGTTGCACTAATCCTACTAGTGTGCACGTGTATAAAAAAAAAATTATACTACAGACAGTAGACTTATTGCCAATAATTTTTTGGTCATTAAGTCTGAATTTCGACCTCATGCATTATATAGTTATTGTATTGTAGTAGCTCTGCCTAATAATCTGTTCAAACCAACTAAGCATCTTTAATGTCTCTTTTCAATAGTTTATTCTTATATCTTTTTCTTCATACTACAGAACCTCTCTTCTAGTATACCTATGAATCACAGGTGTTTTAAACAAGAATAAGTTAAAGCACCTGTTTGTACTCCTTAGAAAGACATTGTTATTTGTTATAGATGTCTCTTTATTACTATTCCGTGTTTCAATTGAGAAAGACATTGTTATTTGTTATAGATGTCTCTTTATTACTATTCCGTGTTTCAATTGACCTGTTTGTGTTCATTCAGGATCACTCTTCCTCAACCTTAGTATATCATGTGGAATGTCCTGCTTTTAACCTGAAGTAAGTTTCCTACAAACTCTGTGTACTGACTGACTTTCCGGAATGATCACAATGTAGTTATCGTGCACTTGTTATCCTCCAATTGGTACTTACTACACCAGAATACCATTGTTAGTGAAGAGTGAATCTAATATATTTTCACACCTGATTGGTTCCCGGATCATGTTTTTAGAAATTATCCTGAAAGATGCCCTCTAACTCCTGAACTTCTATTTCATTAATTGCTTAAGTTAATATTTTTCTATTTGTTTAAGTCTCACATAATGCACATCTTTGTACTAGACACAATTATTTCCTACATTATAGACTTGGGCCTCTCTCTCTATATATATATATACTGAACTCTATATACTAAACTGGACCTACATCCCCTGCCTCTATTTCTCATACTGTCCTCTTTACAGGGTCTGGCGACAAGCAGAATTTTTTTTTCTTCAACTATTTTTGTTTGCCCTTGGCCAGCACCCTTTTAATGTGTATATATATATATATATATATATATATATATATATATATATATATATATATATATATATATATAAATATATATTTGTATATATATATATATATATATATATATATATATATATATATATATATATAATATTTTAAAAGTTAATTGTTTTCCTTCCATAATTTCAACCTAGATTGTGTATTTGCTTCAGCCTCTCGAGTTGTTCATGACAATGTATCCTATAGTAAGTATAGTTTGTCCTGAAGGATTGGTGTAGCTTCTCTCCTTCAGCTAGCCTTCCTTGTTAATTATAACTACTAGCCTTCCTTGTTAATTATAACTATCTAGTTTCAATTACGCTAACAAAGGTTTTTCTGCTCTATGTATCCCCTCCTCCGTTAACCCACTGTATCCTATCAACAATTAACTCACACATTCCCTCACCTCTACCCTCATGACCATAAATGTTCTCTTAATACTATTTGTATGAACACCTGAAGATACCGTAGTGCTGTATGGACTCTGTTCCCCGATCATTCTCGTGATGTTTCCTTGTTTACTGGTAACACACACACACACACGCACACGCACACGCACACGCACACACACACACACACACACACACACACACACACACACACACACACACACACACATACATACATACATACATACATACATACATACACACACGCACACACACACACACACACACACACACACACACACACACACACACACACACACACACACACACACACACACACACACACACACACACCTGGCAGTACACTTGTTGAAAGTATATGAGCAAACATTTGTTTCCTGTATTGGTCTGTTTTGAATGGTCATATATAAAGCCCAACAATATTATGTTTGTGAACCAGGAAGCATCATAACATCATGAGGACGTAAGGTGTGTTGTAGTGGGTGCGATGCACACGTGCACCTTGCCACGGAGACTAGACGGAGGAACTGTCATCTGTGCTACTTTTAGCATTAGTGGAGAGCGGCGGGGTGGGAGGAACAAGTAGTGGAGGTGGGGAGGGGTGACGGGGAACGCGCTAGTAGGCTATGATCGGACTGAGACAGTAGTGCCAGCCAGTGTAGTGGCGCTGAACAGGCAGCTCGATGCCCCTGTGCCGGGCGGTGAATCCTCTGGGAGAGTTAGCAGGGGAACGGGTGTATCGGTGGCTGCAATGGTGCCTCCGCCTCCAGCCGGGGCCGCGGGATCGTCAACAAATGAGGCAGCACATGCTGGCCGCACTGGCGCCGCGGCCACGGCAGGCCCTACTGTCTCAAGTACTGGCGACGCGGGGATTGGTAATGGAGACCAAGTGCCAGCTGTTGGAGGTGTTAGGGGACGGCACCACCCGCTCCGCCGACCTGATCTCCGGTGGATCGCTGTTTGTGGATGAGGTGTTCCATCTGTACCGATCTCTCACCATGGCCGCCCTCGTGAACTTAACTCACCTAGGCATGGTGTGTGACGTCCGCTCCCCCTCAGACCGTCGCTTCCTTCCGGACGTAAACGTCACCTTCCATCGCCTTGTTGGTCACCTGCGGCACTTGGTGTGGGTGACGCTTGCTGGAGTGGCCGACGGCACTATTCTGGCCGCTCTGGGCGCGAACTGCCACTCCCTTCAGTACTTGGACGTGTCCGGCTCCCCGCGGGTGGACGACGTGGGTGTTAGCAAGCTGCTTCTACAAGGGAGAACAAATCTGCGGGACCTATCACTCTTAGCCACTGCTCCCCTGCCTCCCACCTCCCCCTGCTGCGCCACCCTCACCTTTTTAGATGTGTCACAGACAGAGACAAGTGCTGCCAGTACTGTCTTGCTTATGCGCTGCTTACATCAGGTCACCTCTCTAGGCGGTTCTATCAGTGATGAAACCCTGCTGAAGGTGCTGCAGGTGCTGCAGGCTGGTAGAGCCGCTGATTGGCCTACCAGCTTCACCAAGGTGTGGGAGGCCCGCATCCTTCCCCACCAGGCACCTATTTTGGCGGCTGCTTGCCCCGCCCTCACCACCCTCAACACGGAAGAATCTTCTGTCCCAGCTGTGTCCCTTCTGCCGCCTCTACAGGAACTTACGATAGACCTCAGCATGCGTGGCGATTCGGGGCCGTTATATGATATGTTGGAAGTCCGCGGCTCCACCCTCACTCACTTTGTTCTAGAGGGCAACATTAACTGTCCTCTAGAGGTAACCTTCCTCATGGATGCTGCGCCTCAACTGCGGCACCTGAAGGCCTGTCTGTACATGGGGGAGGGATGTGAGATGGCGGGTTGGGCCTCACTGGCCAGCGCCGTTGTCGGGGTGACTACCTGCAAAGCGGTAGTGGCTCTGCTCACCCATACACCCGCTCTGCGCCGCCTCATGCTTTCCCTGGAGCCAGAGCCTTACGAGGAGACCTGGCGAGACCTCAATGACTCAGTGTTTGAGCAGGTGGTGGGCGGGACCGGACTTGAATGCTTAGAGCAGCTGGTGGTGGCAAAGTGCGGCTTGACGTCTACAGGGTTACAGTTACTACTGCTTCACTGTCAACGCTTGGAGCTGGTAGCGCCCCTCATCGAATGGCCAGCCATTACCCAAGATGACCTTCACCTGCTAAGGGAGCAGATTGTCCACAACAATTGGTGCCTTGACCTGCTGCAGCATATAGAAGACCCACTGAAGCCTGTCTCCTAGTGTTATGCCCCACGCCCTTCCCTGATTACACATATCCCCTTCTGAGTCCAAGCAGATGGCGACCGCAAGTGGAGACACACCAGTCAAAGAGGAGGGAATGCGCCTTACTTACACCCGTCAATCATTGTTGTGACCATGCTCTTGACAGTCTGCCAATTGCATGTGCCATCACTTTATTTCGATGAGACGATGTTGTCTGCGTCGCCGGGTATGCCCAGCACACCACAACAAAGGGTCTGCTGGGCCTGCAGCATATGTACTGAAATTATGCTGCACTGACTTGTTCTTTTTTTAAATGTGTTAATGTTTATGTTTCTTATCATTGTATCACCGTATTCATTACTTATCAACCATGCTTTCTTATGCTTATGCCTACAGACAGTACCTACGAAACTACCACCTCTTCCAATAACAATAGCAGGGGCAGAATTCACTGCATAATATATCCTCGTTCAGTACCCAAGTTATGTGGCTGCAGCATTGTTCTAGGACAAACACAACCACTGTAGAGAGGAAGGCTTACGTCTCTCTCTCTCTCTCTCTCTCTCTCTCTCTCTCTCTCTCTCTCTCTCTCTCTCTCTCTCATTAACAATAATATTAACGTGGCCATAAGTGTTCTGTCAAGCAAACTGTATGCAGCATTACAGTGCCTAATTATTTGACTGTGATAGATGTCAGTTCCGCTCGTAATCAATAAGTAGTTTTATGAGTGCGGAGAGATTCAGTGGCTATTCATTTTGTTAGAGTCCTGCGATATAGTGATGAATTTAGATGTGAGTGCAGTATTGTAATACATTGAATAGTACTTGCCGTGGTTTGATTGATAACCCTAGAAACCCACAACAGGCTGAGAAACGACTCTGATGCAGGAAAACGCACGCACACCAGTCTTTGAAAGGTGATAGTATGAGTGTGTTAAGGTGAGGTGATTGTATGGGTGTGTTAAGATGAGGTGATAGTATGGGTGTGTTAAGATGAGGTGATAGTATTGG
The DNA here is from genome assembly GCA_036785275.1 of Cancer borealis. Classification (NCBI taxonomy): domain Eukaryota; kingdom Metazoa; phylum Arthropoda; class Malacostraca; order Decapoda; family Cancridae; genus Cancer; species Cancer borealis. Next base: position 8,120 of record JAXIVD010004207.1, on the reverse strand, counting down.
TGTGTTAATTAAGGTGTGTGTTAAGGTGAAGTGATAGTATGGATGTGTTAAGATGAGGTGATAGTATGGGTGTGTTAAGATGAGGTGATAGTATGGGTGTGTTAAGATGAGGTGATAGTATGAGTGTGTTAATTAAGGTGTGTGTTAAGGTGAGGTGATATTATGGGTGTGTTAATTAAGGTGTGTGTTAAGGTGAGGTGATAGTATGGGTGTGTTAATTAAGGTGTATGTTAAGATGAGGTGATAGTATGGGTGTGTTAATTAAGGTGAGGTGATAGTATGGGTGTGTTAATGATGGGTATATCATGCAAGGTGAAGTTAGTATATGAGGTGAAAGGAGTAGGGTAAGTTAGGGAGGGATCGTACATGAGGACGTAACTTACAAACGCTCCCATGGGCTTATTTATGAATTTAGGCAAGTTAGTGACTAATCAGCTGGGAAAGCAAACCGAGGAGCACAGCTGACACTCACCATTTTTGCCGAATCCCGCGCACTGTACTTACAAAGTTTGTTTTTCGGTTTTGTGCATATCTGATGTAATATTGTGCCACTCATTTATGGCTTCTGGGATATTTGTGAGCAATGGTTAGGTATTGGATACCAAAATATGTGTATATGTGATGATATGACAAAGATTCAGTGAAGTTCTGAACTAAACGTGATGGTGCTTGCTTATATTTAAATGGCATGCTATGGACGTATCGTTCAGCTCGGATTTAAAACCCTACCATTGAAGACGAGGGATCGAGGTGTCAAGCTTGAGCAGGTGAAGGGGGTCCTGTTTGCTCCATATAATTTGATTCAAAGCATTTGATACTAAATATTTTTCTACTTTATAGGCCTAGTGTAATAAAACAATAAATTTCTCATTTTGTATTTTAACATAGTATTTTATACATATCTATTTATGTTGCAAATCACTTTAAAATCATCATTGGGATCCATATAATGAAATGTGGTGGCTAATTGCTAATTTATTTATTTGCTTATGTATGTATATATATATTTTTTTTATCCTGGGGGACTTATATATGCCTGTACGAATCGTCCACACCTGTAGACGATCCATACACTTAGTTTATTTGTTTTTTTACCTCATTTTCATCCACTAGTATTATGATGTCAAAACTGTGCCTCGCATACAACATATTTATAGTAATCACTTTAAATTTACGTAATTCACTCCATTTTTTTTATACAATTAGAAGAAAAAAAAGTACGATCCGTCCCCAACTTACCCTAATTGTGATGCCAACAGGTAAGTACTACTATATATGGTAGTTGATGTGTTCCCCAAAAAGAGTACAGTAATGCTTGCCATACACTGTCTTTTAAAAGCTTTACCTCTTTTTTGTTTATTTATTTATTTTTATTTTTTACTTTATTTTTTTAATTCTTATTTTACGTAGACAAGAAGCAGCGTGTGTCTACTTGTATTGGCCAATCTTCTACGTACTACCAGTTCAAATTTTTTTTTCTAATAATTTATGATTTCTTTTTTCTTTCATACATGTCTTTTTCAAAGCAAGCAAATTGGCTTCGTAGAAAAAAAAAAAGGTAAATTGGAACAATACTGTGAAGAAAGGAATGATATATAATGTATTAATGACAGTTTAGTATATTCACTTTTTTTCAGTTGAGTTTTGAGTATCACGAGGAATGGTCGGACACACACATCATTATCATCATTATCATTATTATTATTACATATTATACAATGTTCCAATGTGGTGATGTTATTATGTATTCTCATTTTTCTTATTGTTAATGTATGTACTTCATGACTTTCAGTGTATGATAATTATTGTTTTTGTTCCTATTATTATTGCATCTTATACGCTTTCCAGGACAGTGCGTGCAGTGAAGGAGGAAGGTGAAGGGGGTGACAAGGTAGTAGAGGAAAGGGAGATTTTAGAGCAGCTCATCACCCTTATCACAACCCTGCAGCAGGTGTGCCCGCCCTTACCACCACGCCCACCCCCACACCTGCTCCGATGCTACAGTCACCGTGCCCTTCAGGTGAATGGAAGACTCACTTATTCTCCTTGTTCATCCTGTCAGTACTTAATTTTACATTGTATTATTATTTATTTTTCTGCATGATATTAGTTGTATTGGTTATGTTGTTACTCATATAAGTATCCTATTGTTACCAGTGCCACTGTTTTTACTACTAATCTTACTACTATTACTTCTACTTCTATAGTTATACAGTATAGTAGTAATAGTAGTAGAAGTGATGGCGGTGGTGATAGTAATAATATAAACAATACTATATCTTTATCACATTTACAGGCAATGGAATCTTCTTTTGGTTACTCGGTGTGTGTGGGCCCCAGTGATGTGGCAGGACTTGGTAATGGTGTGGTGGTGGGGGGCCAGAAGGGTGCCAGTCAAGGCCAGCTGATGGCCCTTTACCCTGGTGGCCTCTACCTTCCACAGCAGCCAGTACTCCTACCCAGCTTGGCCAATTCCTTCATTCTGCGCTGCGCTGATGGAGTACTTGTGGATGGTTCCCGCAGAGGCCTGTCTGGTGCTGTATTTAGGTGGGTGGTTACCATACCCTGAACACTTATATTATTCACTTGCGACCATGCAACACTGTATGACTATTAATATATTCTTTAGGATTCCATTTGTTCTTCATCTATCTTTTTTTTTTAGATAGATATTTCTAAAGGTTCTTCAGAGGTTGTAGACGGTTTTTATACATAATGAGAATTTGGAAAAGTTTGTCATGCATGAAGTCCAATTCGGTTTCAATCATCAATAATGAAATTATATGAAAAGTATTCAGTTTAATTGATTTTTTTGATGACTCAAGAAAAGAAAATGAAAAGCCAAAGAAGAAAATCAGGAGGAACTGTGAAAGAATATACAAAAAAAGAATTGAAAGAATATATAGGAAACAAAAAAAATGTGACAATACATGTGCAGTTACTTAAGTTTTATGTGTGTATTAAATTAGGCCAGCCATTATAGAAGCATAAGCTTTTCAGGCAAAGTAAAGTAAACTAATGGATGTTCTATGCATGAGTTTTGTTATAAATCTTCCAAAAGTATACATGTGCATTACAGGAAAGTTGTATGTCTACAGGTCAATTTTCCTTTACATGTGTGTTTTGTATTTTGTGGCATTATTTCAACTTGGCACTCAGTTGGTGCCACGCCCTCTGTGGTGTGACCCCTGAGTAAAAACTTCTTAGTGAGCAACCTTGCCCTTAATGTGTCTTTGAGCATGGAAGGCGGCGTGCCCATCCTCCCACTGGCACACCATAGGATGCCCGTCTCAGCCAAACACACATTGAAGGCGAGGGTTGTGTTAGCCTCCTGTATGGCACCTCCATTGGCACCATGTCACGCCACTGTTCCTGCCTTACACGTTGATAGTAATCACGTGCATCTTGGTTGTAATTGGTGTTGTCGGAGTGCAGATAGTAATCTTGTGCATCTGCGTAGTCATTGCTGCTGTTGTAGTAGTGATAGTAATCCCATGCAGCTTCATTCTGATTAGTGCTCTCGTAGTCCCAATAGTATTCACGTGAAGCTACGTAGTGATTGATACTCTCATGATGCTGATAGTAATCGTGTGCAGCTTCCTACTGATTGCTGCTCTCGTAATGCCGATAGTAATCATGTGAATCTGTATCGTGGTTTGTACTCTCGTAGTACCGATTGTAATAGCGTGCAGCTTTGTACTGATCGGTGTTTGAATAATACCACCTGTTCTGCCACGCTGGTTTCACCAAAGGTTTTGCTGCTGCTGCCACTCAATGGGCACATCACCTCTTTGAAGCGTTGATCTTGATATGAGTCGATGCAGCAGCAGCAGACTCGCATTCAGCCTCACATTCTGCTGAGGTGGTGATGTCGCTGTGGATCACTGTCACTGAAGTAACATACTGTTGTAGTTCCAGTAGAGTGCCACTTGTCTCAGCAGCAGCAGATTCACATTGTGTTGAGGCAGTGATGTCACTGGATCACTGTCACTGGAGCAACATACTATTGTAGTGCCAGGTCAGTGCCACTTGTCTCCTCCAGTGCTAATTCTTCCGATGTGTCAACATCCTCAGCCCAGGTCTTGACAACCTTGGGCTCCAACTCCTCCTTCGCAGCTTCACGCTGCTCCTCATTGTTTTGTTGTACCTCTATTTCTTTACATAAGGACGTGTTGGACGTCAGATCTGCCACAGAATGCTTGGGAGGATCACCATTCTTTTCCTTGGAATGGCATCTGTGCTTCTTCTTCTTAAACAGTGCCAAGAAACGAACAAAGAAACCAGCGTCTGTTTGAATTGATTTCTTCTTCTTCAACAATTATTTGCAAATTTTCTTCTTCAACAATTATTTGTGAATTTTTTTAAGTCATGACTTGTTTTGTTAATACCAAAACTGTTATCTGGATAAACTGAGATGGCGAAAATATTTAAGTAGAAAATATTCACAGCTAACTCCAAGTAGGTAAACTATCGGCTGATTGGCTCACCTTTTGCTCATCACTCCAACACTCTACACAACACTTGCCTCCAAAAAAACCCTACACAAGCACATGGACATGTCACTTATGCCTTTCTTACCTATATCTTCTTCACCATCTCCCAATCTATTCCTTCCCTAACCTCTTCCGCCTTCCTCCCCACCATCACTCCATCACCACCAACCCCTTCTCTATCAATAGCACACCTCTTTTTTTCTTCATTCATGCAACCTCCCCAGGCTCTAGAAATTAGTAGTCAGGATAGGACACATGGAAAAGGGTACAAGCTAGAAAAACTTAGATTCAGGACAGACATAGGTAAATATTGGTTCACTAACAGAGTGGTGAACGATTGGAATCGCCTGGGTAGACACGTAGTAAGTGCTGAGTCAATAGATAGTTATAAGTATCTAAATTATTAATTAAGTAAGTGCTCGCAATCCTCATAACTTGTATGTAGGCATAATGTAGTGCATAAAACTAAAATGCCCATGATACTGCACCCAGACCCTAAAGCCGTACTGGCTCATTCCGCTCTCCGTCATTATTATTATAAAGTATAAAGTTATAAACATATGCATCCCTTATTTTTCTGAGCCTGAATTGGTCACCCTAAATGTAATACCTCCTCTAAACAAACAATGCCTTGATGCTATAATGAATGCCATTCTAAGCAACAGTAACCTGGTCATTGCTTATCGTAGTCATTGGGTTATTGTGTACATTTGTTCTCATACACAGAAAATGGTTAATGCGCAGAAACTAAGTGATGAACGAAAGCTTGTTACATTACTAGAATAAAAAGAAAAAATATTGTACATCTCCAACAAATGATATTTAAATCCTTGAAGCTGTTTGTTGGCTGGAGGAGTTTTCAATCAAGGAGATGCTAAAGATTTTTCTTTTACCACTTTCCAATGATGATTCAATTATTTCATCTGTAATTAATAATCTAGCATCTCAAGTAAAGGAATGGGATTTTGGAACATAAAAAAACAGGTAATAGTTATGTAACTTTGCAAAGATGAGAACAATGAACAGCATGCTTGGAAAACAACTTGCTAAAAAATCAATATGATTGGGGCTACAAATGGAATGTAAAAGTTATGCATCACCATAAGTGAAACTCGTTTGTTATGAAG
>JAXIVD010004206.1:30000-38009 GCA_036785275.1 Cancer borealis | reverse complement strand
GTCTGACACTTCCGTAATAACCGATAATATTGCAACATTGTTCAACTCCATCCTCACGTCGACCCCAACCCTCACTCTCCCGGTCTTACACACCGGGAACACCTCTCACACGCCTTAACTAACACAGCGCCTCACACACACACAAAAAGATATATATATTTAAATCAATTCAACAAATAGAACATAGAAATCGATTCAGTTACTACTACTAACCCTCCCGATATGTAAGAGCGGGAACACCTCTCACACGCCTTATTAACTAACTAACTAACTAACACACAGCAGCGTCACACACACAAATACATAGAGAAGACATTAAACAAAACACACTAATTCAATCACGCACTAGTAACAACACAACAACACGGTCTTTTTATAAGTCCAAATAGGAACATGTGTGGCTTGTGGACAAACAAAAACGCTAAACAGATGCATATCCGAAGGGTGGTTTTAAAAAAAGTACGGAATTCGATAAAGAATTCCATTTTTTTATCTCCACGGATACGCAAATGTGGCGGCAAACATTAGACCTCTTGTATACAGCAGAAAAAAACAATTAACATACTGTAAAGCTTGATACTACTACGTTTACCTTGTACAAACAATGTCCCGGGCTCGCAACAGAGGAGGCAGTCGGGGTGCGAGAAACTTATCGTGGCTCTACCGCTCTCAGTCGCCGCCCGGCGCTGCCAACGGGGGAGAGACCAGTCACGAGAAACAATGGAGTGTGTGTATAGTGAGCCTCCTATATCTCCCGCGCTGCCAACGTGGGGACAGCAAGGAGTGACGAGAGTGGGTGTATAACGAGCCGCCTCGCTCTCCCGCGCTGCCAACGTGGAGACAGCAAGGAGTGACGAGAGAGAGTGTATAGTGAGCCGCCCCGCTCTCCCGCGCTGCCAACGTGGAGACAGCAAGGAGTGACGAGAGAGAGGGTATAGCGAGCCGTCCCGCTCTCCCGCGCTGCCAACGTGGAGACAGCAAGGAGTGACGAGAGAGAGTGTATAGTGAGCCGCCCCGCTCTCCCGCGCTGCCAACGTGGAGACAGCAAGGAGTGACGAGAGAGAGGGTATAGCGAGCCGTCCCGCTCTCCCGCGCTGCCAACGTGGAGATGGCAAGGAGTGACGAGAGAGAGTGTATAGTGAGCCGTCCCGCTCTCCCGCGCTGCCAACGTGGAGACGGCAAGGAGTGACGAGAGAGAGTGTATAGTGAGCCGTCCCGCTCTCCGCGCTGCCAACGTGGAGACGGCAAGGAGTGACGAGAGAGAGTGTATAGTGAGCCGTCCCGCTCTCCCGCGCTGCCAACGTGGAGACGGCAAGGAGTGACGAGAGAGAGTGTATAGCGAGCCGTCCCGCTCTCCCGCGCTGCCAACGTGGGGACAGCAAGGAGTGACGAGAGGGAATATATAGCGAGCCGCCCCGCTCTCCCGCGCTGGCCAACGTGGAGACAGCAAGGAGTGACGAGAGAGAGTGGAGAAAATGTTTCTCCCGGGCTAGGAAGACGGGACATGCTCGGTAGGCGATGGGTGAGCGCGGGATGGAGTTGCCAGTGAGGAGAATCGGTCTCCCGCGCTACCAGCGCGGGGAGTTGCCGGCGGAGCGGGGCTGGTTTTGGACACGAGAACGGGCCGAGCGGGGCCCAAAGTGGCTTAAAATTTCCAATGTGGAGCGCGGGGCCAACTCGCCCCGCTCTCTTTCATGCTGCACCAAGCTTGGGCGCGGTAAAGGTAGCCGCTACCCCCAGGGAAGACTAACACGAGTTCGACCTGAAAAATATAGTAGGGAGGCGAGGTTGCTGGATCAACCTCAGTGCCGTCCCTCACGCTGAATGCTGCATACGTGCGTCAGACATCAGTCCTAACCACTTGGTTCTCTCTACCTATTACTAAGAAGGTACCGAGGCTATATACTAAGGGTGGCGGTTAGTGATTGAGATGCACTGGTGACGACCATTGGCACATCGAGCGTGTTAACGTGGTGGCGTAAAACACTGCTAGAGAGAGCAAAGGCCACGCACAACTTATATATATTTCTATATATATACGTATACATATGAACCACCCACATATTCTGCGTGCAGACTTTTACGACTGTCTCATGCAACACCCCCTCTCCTTTTGGAAGAGAAGCTCCACGGCATTAGCTGTGGCTCCTCGTGGCGGCGCACATGATGATATGGTGTTAGCTAAAGCGGGGAGCCTTCAATGCAGCGACCCCTCTTACTTTGTGATGGTTACTCCACTACCCGTGCGATAACTCATCCCGTAGGTTAAAGAATCATCACTTTAACCTCTCTACACTGACGCAGCTTCTAACGAACGGTCAGTTGGAACGAAGCACACTTTTGTTTCTTTTCGTGAGCAAAGACGGGTTATAAACGTTTCCCAGCAGCTTACAACTACTACCACAAACTTGGATGGTGGTAACGTACGTTATTTCCATTCCCCCTTAGAGAGAAGGGACGCTTGAATGGTGTAACGTACGTTATTTCCATATCACCCTTAGAGAGAAGGGACACTAGAATGGTGTAACGTACGTTATTTCCATTCCCCCCTTAGAGAGAAGGGACACACTTGAATGGTGTAACGAAGGTTATTTCCATTTCCCCCTTAAAGAGAAGGGACGCGGCGTCGCGGGCCAATGCTGCCAATGGACGCTTAGCGCTATTACTAAACATTACAATCAAAAAGTTTTGATGTAACATAGCTACCTGGTTGATCCTGCCAGTAGTCATATGCTTGTCTCAAAGATTAAGCCATGCATGTCTAAGTACAAGCCGATTTAAGGCGAAACCGCGAATGGCTCATTAAATCAGCTATGATTCATTGGATCTGTACCCACACTTACTTGGATAACTGTGGTAATTCTAGAGCTAATACATGCACCACGTCTCTGACCGCAAGGGAAGAGCGCTTTTATTAGTTCAAAACCGGTCGGACTTCGGTCCGTCACCCCACCGTGTTGAATCTGAATAACTTGTCGCTGAGCGCACGGTCTCCGCACCGGCGCCGCCTCTTTCAAGTGTCTGCCTTATCAGCTTTCGATTGTAGGTTATACGCCTACAATGGCTATAACGGGTAACGGGGAATCAGGGTTCGATTCCGGAGAGGGAGCCTGAGAAACGGCTACCACATCTAAGGAAGGCAGCAGGCACGCAAATTACCCACTCCCGGCACGGGGAGGTAGTGACGAAAAATAACGATGCGAGACTCATCCGAGGCCTCGCAATCGGAATGAGTACACTTTAAATCCTTTAACGAGGATCTATTGGAGGGCAAGTCTGGTGCCAGCAGCCGCGGTAATTCCAGCTCCAATAGCGTATATTAAAGTTGTTGCGGTTAAAAAGCTCGTAGTTGGATTTCAGTTCTGGACTGACGGTTCACCGCCCGGTGCATACTGTCACGCTCCGAACAGCCACAACAGCCCGCTGGCTCGCACGGGGTGCTCTTCATCGAGTGTCCCGCGTGGCCGGCAGAGTTTACTTTGAAAAAATTAGAGTGCTCAAAGCAGGCTACACTGACGGCCTGAATGCCTATGCATGGAATAATGGAATAGGACCTCGGTTCTATTTTGTCGGTTTTCTGAACCCGAGGTAATGACTAATAGGAACAGGCGGGGGCATTCGTATTGCGACGCTAGAGGTGAAATTCTTGGACCGTCGCAAGACGAACTACTGCGAAAGCATTTGCCAAGGATGTTTTCATTAATCAAGAACGAAAGTTAGAGGTTCGAAGGCGATCAGATACCGCCCTAGTTCTAACCATAAACGATGCTGACCAGCGATCCGCCGGCGTTATTCCCATGACCCGGCGGGCAGCTTCCGGGAAACCAAAGTCTTTGGGTTCCGGGGGAAGTATGGTTGCAAAGCTGAAACTTAAAGGAATTGACGGAAGGGCACCACCAGGAGTGGAGCCTGCGGCTTAATTTGACTCAACACGGGGAACCTCACCAGGCCCAGACACCGGAAGGATTGACAGATTGAGAGCTCTTTCTCGATTCGGTGGGTGGTGGTGCATGGCCGTTCTTAGTTGGTGGAGCGATTTGTCTGGTTAATTCCGATAACGAACGAGACTCTGGCCTACTAACTAGTCGACGGATCTCCAGCAATTGGTGTCCAGTTCGCAGCTTCTTCTTAGAGGGATAAGCGGCAATTCTAGCCGCACGAGATTGAGCAATAACAGGTCTGTGATGCCCTTAGATGTTCTGGGCCGCACGCGCGCTACACTGAAGGGATCAACGTGTCCTCCCCCTCCGAGAGGAGCGGGTAACCCGTTGAAATCCTTTCATGATAGGGATTGGGGTTTGCAATTGTCTCCCATGAACGAGGAATTCCCAGTAAGCGCAAGTCATGAGCTTGCGTTGATTACGTCCCTGCCCTTTGTACACACCGCCCGTCGCTACTACCGATTGAATGATTTAGTGAGGCCTTCGGACTGGCGCTCTTGGATGCCGGGCCCTCGGTTCGCCGTTGGGTCTCTCGGCGCCTCGAGCTGACGGAAAGATGTCCAAACTTGATCATTTAGAGGAAGTAAAAGTCGTAACAAGGTTTCCGTAGGTGAACCTGCGGAAGGATCATTAACGTGTTTGCTTGCAGCAACAAAAACCAAAAAATTCGGGTGGCCGGGTACCGACCAAAAAAAAAAAAATTGACCGATGCATCAATTTTTGGCGGCCCGGCCTGAGAACAGGCAAACAGTGCCGCAGCTCAACCCACACTCTTCTCTTCTGTCCATTGTGGACAGAGGTAGACCATTACTCACACCACCGGTACTCCAACCAACCGACGTACGCTAGGTTGGCCGACTTTTATCGGGCAAAGTTTCCGAATGATAGCGGTCACTTAACGTCGTCGGGAGGTGTCACCGGCTGGTAACGAGGTACTTCTCACAAACCTGTGACTATCTATTTAAACCCAGTATACTACGTCTTCCCACTATCGTCTCCCGAGGCAGAGATGGCGGAAGTCTTGAAAGTCGGCAATTGAGACTGACGTAATGACAAAAATCACAACTCTTAACGGTGGATCACTCGGCTCGTGGGTCGATGAAGACCGCAGCAAGCTGCGTGTCGGTATGTGAATCGCAAGAATACCAGATACATCGACAAGTCGAACGCACATTGCGGCGGCGGCACTCTCATGTGCTGCCGTCACTCCTACACGAGGGTCGGATATCAAATCCAATACATCGGCTTTGTTACCACCGGCAGAGTAGTAGTAGTAGTAGCAGCTTTGTCTCTACTCTCTCTCTCTCTCTCTACTGCGTGCGTGGCATTGACCGCCTTGGGGAGGTTCGCCTCTTTGACGAGAGTCAAATTGGCGTTCCCTAAAGATGTGCTGCCAAGCCAAAGTCATATATCTGTGGACTTGGTGGCAAGGACCATGTACAGACATACAACGCTTACGCGCTGTTTTGTTTGTCGCCGTCCATGCCTGTTGCCTCGTTTCCCTCCAAGGAAGGACAGAGGCTCTGTTGCATGCTAAAGTCGCGTATGGGCGTCTTGAAGGCGACCGGGTCGGTTTATACTACTTACACCTCGGTTCGTTAGCTGCAGCACCCATCCTTATCAAACCTTAATGGGAACGGGCGCACACAAACCAAAACTGGAAGCCAGTGACTACTTTATAGTAGTCGCTACTGCTCCAATGTCGACCTCGTGTTAGGGTAGAGTACCCGCCAAATTTAAGCATATTAATAAGCGGAGGAAAAGAAACCAACAGGGATTCCCTTAGTAAGGGCGACTGAACTGGGAAAAGCCCAGCGCATAACCTGGCGTCGTGACCCGGCGCCAGGGGTGTTGCGTTTCGGAGGGTCCGGCACGCAGTCTCTCACCGCCTAAGTTATGCTTGAAAGCGGCCACTACCCATGGAGGGTGACAGGCCCGTGTGGCGGCGCCCGCGAGGGTACACGAGAGATTGTCGGAAAGGGCCTCTCCGTAGAGTCGGGTTGCTTGAAAATGCAGCCCTAAGCAGGTGGTAAACTCCATCTAAGGCTAAATATGACCACGAGACCGATAGCGAACAAGTACCGTGAGGGAAAGTTGAAAAGAACTTTGAAGAGAGAGTTCAAGAGTACGTGAAACCGTTAAGAGCCAAACGGGTGGGACCTCGAAGGTCGAACCGAGGGGATTCAGCTCGTCGGCCAAAGCCGGCTGGACGTTGGGATTCGCTTATGCGACCCAGGAACTCTTGGGCGTGCCCACGTTCAAGCCGGCGCCGGCGGGCGTATTTCCCCTCGTGATGTAGGTCGCCGCGACCCGTTGCTGGGGACGTCTAAGGCCCGGGCGGACTGGTACCCCAACGTCGTGCACTTTTAGTGCCGGCGAAGGGGGAAACCTCCGGTGTCCTGGCTGCCCTGCGACGGTCGTGTAGCAGAGGGGCGCATCCACGCCAATACTTCCTCTCGCGGCGTGCAAAAGGTCGGTGACCCACCCGACCCGTCTTGAAACACGGACCAAGGAGTCTAACATGTGTGCGAGTCATTGGGCGCACTAAACCCAAAGGCGCAATGAAAGTGAAAGGGGGGTGTCCCGGCTTCGGTCGGTGGCGCCCTCCGGGGCCGATCCCTGACCGGCCGATGCCGCCGGGTCTCCCATACCAAAGCGAGGTCATTCCAAAAGAGGTGCGCGGGGTGAGTCCCTCTCCCCTGTTGTCTACCTCTGGCTTCGTGGGTTGCCCGGCGCGCTCGGTGGTCCGAGCATGCTCGCCTGTACGCAGGGGGGCGCAGGCCCGGGACTTGCCATACGACGCCGTCGCGCGAATCTGTTGTTGGCCTCATCGGCTCTGCTTGGGCTCTCGGTTGGTGTGCCGCGTGTCTTTGGGCGGGCTTTGGGCGGGGGCTTCACGGCTTCTTCCTGGGTTCGTCCGGCGCGGTTACGCCTTCTGATCCTGCTCTGTCCGGAGTGGCCTAGCGCGTGTGCTGTCGGCAAGTACCATGAGCAGACATGTTGGGACCCGAAAGATGGTGAACTATGCCTGGCCAGGATGAAGCCAGAGGAAACTCTGGTGGAGGTCCGTAGCAATTCTGACGTGCAAATCGATTGTCAGAGCTGGGTATAGGGGCGAAAGACTAATCGAACCATCTAGTAGCTGGTTCCCTCCGAAGTTTCCCTCAGGATAGCTGGTACTCGCGGAAACAAAGGAGTTTCATCCGGTAAAGCGAATGATTAGAGGTCTTGGGGACGAAACGTCCTCAACCTATTCTCAAACTTTAAATGGGTGAGATGCCGAGCTTGCTTGAATGCTGAAGCTTCGGCGACTAATCCGAGTATCTAGTGGGCCATTTTTGGTAAGCAGAACTGGCGCTGTGGGATGAACCAAACGTCGAGTTAAGGGGCCTAAACGAATGCTCATCTAGACCCCATCGAAAGGCGTTGGTTGCTATAGACAGCAGGACGGTGGCCATGGAAGTTGGAATCCGCTAAGGAGTGTGTAACAACTCACCTGCCGAAGCAACTAGCCCTTAAAATGGTATGGCGCTCAAGCATTCTCCCGATACTCGACCGCCGGTGGCACTAAAGGCCAAGCTTCCCTCTTAGCGGGGGGAGGCCCAGGTCTCCAAGCCCCGGCGAGTAGGAGGGTCGCAGGGGTGAGCGCTGAAGGGATCCGGCGTGAGCCGGCCTGGAGCCGCCCCTGGTGCAGATCTTGGTGGTAGTAGCAAATAGTCGAGAGAGACTTCCCTTGAAGGCCGATGTGGAGAAGGGTTCCATGTGAACATCAGTTGGACATGGGTTAGTCGCTCCTAAGCCCAAGGCTAAAGCCTTATCCCACGCTAGAGGCAACGGCCAAGCGAGTCGCGGAGAGTTGAATGGAGGGAGAGAGGCTGCTGCTATGCTATGCTAGTAGTAGTCTTCTCGATCTCGTTCGCTCTCTGCAAACAACAACAAAATGAGAGATTTTTCTCAGTTGCCAGTTGGGAGTTAGTGGCGAAAGGGAATACGGTACTTATTCCGTAACCAGGCCTGGATGCCAACCGGGGCCCAGTTCCTTCTCGGGCTGGCCCTTGGTGCAGGAAC
>JAXIVD010004206.1:22500-25000 GCA_036785275.1 Cancer borealis | reverse complement strand
CTCTTTCTCTCTCTTTCTCTCCCTGTCTCTGTCTCTTTCTCTCTCTCTTTCTCTGTCTCTTTCTTTCTCTGTCTCTTTCTCTCTCTGTGTCTGTCTCTTTCTCTCTCTGTGTCTATCTCTGTCTCTTTCTCTCCCTGTCTCTTTCTCTCCCTGTCTCTTTCTCTCTCTGTGTCTATCTCTGTCTCTTTCTCTCCCTGTCTCTTTCTCTCTCTGTGTCTATCTCTGTCTCTTTCTCTCCCTGTCTCTTTCTCTCTCTGTGTCTATCTCTGTCTCTTTCTCTCCCTGTCTCTTTCTCTCTCTGTGTCTATCTCTGTCTCTTTCTCTCCCTGTCTCTCTCTCTTTCTCTGTCTCTTTCTCTCTCTGTGTCTGTCTCTTTCTCTCTCTGTGTCTATCTCTGTCTCTCTCTGTGTCTATCTCTGTCTCTTTCTCTGTCTCTTTCTCTCCCTGTCTCTGTCTCTTTCTCTCTCTGTGTCTATCTCTGTCTCTTTCTCTCTCTGTCTCTTTCTCTTTCTCTTTCTCTTTCTCTTTCTCTCTCTGTCTCTTTCTCTCTCTGTGTCTGTCTCTGTCTCTGTCTCTTTCTCTCTCTGTGTCTGTCTCTCTCTGTCTCTTTCTCTTTCTCTCTCTGTCTCTTTCTCTCTCTGTCTCTTTCTCTCTCTGTGTCTGTCTCTTTCTCTTTCTTTCTGTCTCTTTCTCTCACTGTGTCTGTCTCTTTCTCTCACTGTGTCTGTCTCTTTCTCTGTCTCTTTCTTTCTCTGTCTCTTTCTCTCTCTGTCTCTTTCTCTCTCTGTGTCTGTCTCTTTCTCTTTCTTTCTGTCTCTTTCTCTCACTGTGTCTGTCTCTTTCTCTTTCTTTCTGTCTCTTTCTCTCACTGTGTCTGTCTCTGTCTCTGTCTCTTTCTCTCTCTGTCTCTTTCTCTCTCTGTGTCTGTTTCTTTCTCTTTCTTTCTGTCTCTTTCTCTCACTGTGTCTGTCTCTGTCTCTTTCTCTCTCTGTGTCTGTTTCTTTCTCTTTCTTTCTGTCTCTTTCTCTCACTGTGTCTGTCTCTGTCTCTTTCTCTCTCTGTGTCTGTTTCTTTCTCTTTCTTTCTGTCTCTTTCTCTCACTGTGTCTGTCTCTGTCTCTTTCTCTCTCTGTGTTTGTCTCGCGTCGCGCCGCCTCCTCCAATTTTAGTACGGGAAGGACTTACTATCCGTTACAGTTGCTAGAGGTAGGTAACCTTGTTCACTCAGAGCTCTCCCGCAGTCTCAATGCAGCAGGCGGTGAAACATTGTCCCGCGCCGCCTCCTCCAAGTTTAGTACGGTAAGGACTTACTATCCGTTACAGTTGCTAGAGGTTAGGTAACCTTGTTCACTCAGAGCCTCTCCCGCAGTCTCAATGCAGCAGGCGGTGAAACATTGTCCCGCGCCGCCTCCTCCAAGTTTAGTACGGCAAGGACTTACTATCCGTTACAGTTGCTAGAGGTAAGTAACCTTGTTCACTCAGAGCCTCTCCCGCAGTCTCAATGCAGCAGGCGGTGAAACATTGTCCGGCGCCGCCTCCTCCAAGTTTAGTACGGCAAGGACTTACTATCCGTTACAGTTGCTAGAGGTAGGTAACCTTGTTCACTCAGAGCTCTCCCGCAGTCTCAATGCAGCAGGCGGTGAAACATTGTCCCGCGCCGCCTCCTCCAAGTTTAGTACGGCAAGGACTTACTATCCGTTACAGTTGCTAGAGGTTAGGTAACCTTGTTCACTCAGAGCCTCTCCCGCAGTCTCAATGCAGCAGGCGGTGAAACATTGTCCCGCGCCGCCTCCTTCCAAGTTTAGTACGGCAAGGACTTACTATCCGTTACAGTTGCTAGAGGTAGGTAACCTTGTTCACTCAGAGCTCTCCCGCAGTCTCAATGCAGCAGGCGGTGAAACATTGTCCGGCGCCGCCTCCTCCAAGTTTAGTACGGGAAGGACTTACTATCCGTTACAGTTGCTAGAGGTAGGTAACCTTGTTCACTCAGAGCTCTCCCGCAGTCTCAATGCAGCAGGCGGTGAAACATTGTCCCGCGCCGTCTCCTCCAAGTTTAGTACGGGAAGGACTTACTATCCGTTACAGTTGCTAGAGGTAGGTAACCTTGTTCACTCAGAGCCTCTCCCGCAGTTATAGTGCGAGATGGTATCCCCATACATTGCTTAACGGCTAGTTACCACCTTGACGGAAGAAAACTGCGGGAGAGGCGAGCCTTGTCGCTAAGAGACTCACAATCTGGCCGTGATTAGAAATGTTGTAGTCTTACCAAATATTACCAGACTACCAGATATCACTAAGAAAAACTGAGTATACCATCGTCTTCGTCATACAATGATGCACATGATGAAATAAAAAAAATAACATTAAAACGACATTTGCTACAAAATAATTGAAGGAAAAAAAAATAGCGCATAAAGAATTTTTTCAAATGTTCTCCTTCAACTCGCTGTTTCTCACATTTATTAAGCTCGTATTGTATTTTCAAATCCAGGTTCATAATC
>JAXIVD010004206.1:10000-17500 GCA_036785275.1 Cancer borealis | reverse complement strand
TCTCTCTCTTTCTCTGTCTCTTTCTTTCTCTGTCTCTTTCTCTCTCTGTGTCTGTCTCTTTCTCTCTCTGTGTCTATCTCTGTCTCTTTCTCTCCCTGTCTCTTTCTCTCCCTGTCTCTTTCTCTCTCTGTGTCTATCTCTGTCTCTTTCTCTCCCTGTCTCTTTCTCTCTCTGTGTCTATCTCTGTCTCTTTCTCTCCCTGTCTCTTTCTCTCTCTGTGTCTATCTCTGTCTCTTTCTCTCCCTGTCTCTTTCTCTCTCTGTGTCTATCTCTGTCTCTTTCTCTCCCTGTCTCTCTCTCTTTCTCTGTCTCTTTCTCTCTCTGTGTCTGTCTCTTTCTCTCTCTGTGTCTATCTCTGTCTCTCTCTGTGTCTATCTCTGTCTCTTTCTCTGTCTCTTTCTCTCCCTGTCTCTGTCTCTTTCTCTCTCTGTGTCTATCTCTGTCTCTTTCTCTCTCTGTCTCTTTCTCTTTCTCTTTCTCTTTCTCTTTCTCTCTCTGTCTCTTTCTCTCTCTGTGTCTGTCTCTGTCTCTGTCTCTTTCTCTCTCTGTGTCTGTCTCTCTCTGTCTCTTTCTCTTTCTCTCTCTGTCTCTTTCTCTCTCTGTCTCTTTCTCTCTCTGTGTCTGTCTCTTTCTCTTTCTTTCTGTCTCTTTCTCTCACTGTGTCTGTCTCTTTCTCTCACTGTGTCTGTCTCTTTCTCTGTCTCTTTCTTTCTCTGTCTCTTTCTCTCTCTGTCTCTTTCTCTCTCTGTGTCTGTCTCTTTCTCTTTCTTTCTGTCTCTTTCTCTCACTGTGTCTGTCTCTTTCTCTTTCTTTCTGTCTCTTTCTCTCACTGTGTCTGTCTCTGTCTCTGTCTCTTTCTCTCTCTGTCTCTTTCTCTCTCTGTGTCTGTTTCTTTCTCTTTCTTTCTGTCTCTTTCTCTCACTGTGTCTGTCTCTGTCTCTTTCTCTCTCTGTGTCTGTTTCTTTCTCTTTCTTTCTGTCTCTTTCTCTCACTGTGTCTGTCTCTGTCTCTTTCTCTCTCTGTGTCTGTTTCTTTCTCTTTCTTTCTGTCTCTTTCTCTCACTGTGTCTGTCTCTGTCTCTTTCTCTCTCTGTGTTTGTCTCGCGTCGCGCCGCCTCCTCCAATTTTAGTACGGGAAGGACTTACTATCCGTTACAGTTGCTAGAGGTAGGTAACCTTGTTCACTCAGAGCTCTCCCGCAGTCTCAATGCAGCAGGCGGTGAAACATTGTCCCGCGCCGCCTCCTCCAAGTTTAGTACGGTAAGGACTTACTATCCGTTACAGTTGCTAGAGGTTAGGTAACCTTGTTCACTCAGAGCCTCTCCCGCAGTCTCAATGCAGCAGGCGGTGAAACATTGTCCCGCGCCGCCTCCTCCAAGTTTAGTACGGCAAGGACTTACTATCCGTTACAGTTGCTAGAGGTAAGTAACCTTGTTCACTCAGAGCCTCTCCCGCAGTCTCAATGCAGCAGGCGGTGAAACATTGTCCGGCGCCGCCTCCTCCAAGTTTAGTACGGCAAGGACTTACTATCCGTTACAGTTGCTAGAGGTAGGTAACCTTGTTCACTCAGAGCTCTCCCGCAGTCTCAATGCAGCAGGCGGTGAAACATTGTCCCGCGCCGCCTCCTCCAAGTTTAGTACGGCAAGGACTTACTATCCGTTACAGTTGCTAGAGGTTAGGTAACCTTGTTCACTCAGAGCCTCTCCCGCAGTCTCAATGCAGCAGGCGGTGAAACATTGTCCCGCGCCGCCTCCTTCCAAGTTTAGTACGGCAAGGACTTACTATCCGTTACAGTTGCTAGAGGTAGGTAACCTTGTTCACTCAGAGCTCTCCCGCAGTCTCAATGCAGCAGGCGGTGAAACATTGTCCGGCGCCGCCTCCTCCAAGTTTAGTACGGGAAGGACTTACTATCCGTTACAGTTGCTAGAGGTAGGTAACCTTGTTCACTCAGAGCTCTCCCGCAGTCTCAATGCAGCAGGCGGTGAAACATTGTCCCGCGCCGTCTCCTCCAAGTTTAGTACGGGAAGGACTTACTATCCGTTACAGTTGCTAGAGGTAGGTAACCTTGTTCACTCAGAGCCTCTCCCGCAGTTATAGTGCGAGATGGTATCCCCATACATTGCTTAACGGCTAGTTACCACCTTGACGGAAGAAAACTGCGGGAGAGGCGAGCCTTGTCGCTAAGAGACTCACAATCTGGCCGTGATTAGAAATGTTGTAGTCTTACCAAATATTACCAGACTACCAGATATCACTAAGAAAAACTGAGTATACCATCGTCTTCGTCATACAATGATGCACATGATGAAATAAAAAAAATAACATTAAAACGACATTTGCTACAAAATAATTGAAGGAAAAAAAAATAGCGCATAAAGAATTTTTTCAAATGTTCTCCTTCAACTCGCTGTTTCTCACATTTATTAAGCTCGTATTGTATTTTCAAATCCAGGTTCATAATCTGCACTCATTGACGATCAGTATGATGTACCATAACAACTGATATAAAATATTGTAGTTGGTTAAAAAGGCAGATAAAAAAATACTGTCAAATCTACAAGAAAACCGTCCAAGGCGGGTTTTCAAGGATTCGAATTTAACGACCATTTAAACCACTCATTATTTTTTCCACCACCATGTGTTACATACCGTAGCCATCAGCAAGCCTTCCACTACTCGAAGCAATAATTGGAAATTCAATGTAAGCTAATATAACCGAGTTACGAAGTGGTGAAGCACAACATGTCAAAACATTTCTTTATGCGCTATTTCATTCTACCTCGATTATATTCTAATAGATAAAGAAATAAAGCTGTCAATTGTAGCTCATCATATGCACCATTCTATCACCTACACGATGGTTGTTTTCATTTTTCTAACCGACGTCTGACACTTCCGTAATAACCGATAATATTGCAACATTGTTCAACTCCATCCTCACGTCGACCCCAACCCTCACTCTCCCGGTCTTACACACCGGGAACACCTCTCACACGCCTTAACTAACACAGCGCCTCACACACACACAAAAAGATATATATATTTAAATCAATTCAACAAATAGAACATAGAAATCGATTCAGTTACTACTACTAACCCTCCCGATATGTAAGAGCGGGAACACCTCTCACACGCCTTATTAACTAACTAACTAACTAACACACAGCAGCGTCACACACACAAATACATAGAGAAGACATTAAACAAAACACACTAATTCAATCACGCACTAGTAACAACACAACAACACGGTCTTTTTATAAGTCCAAATAGGAACATGTGTGGCTTGTGGACAAACAAAAACGCTAAACAGATGCATATCCGAAGGGTGGTTTTAAAAAAAGTACGGAATTCGATAAAGAATTCCATTTTTTTATCTCCACGGATACGCAAATGTGGCGGCAAACATTAGACCTCTTGTATACAGCAGAAAAAAACAATTAACATACTGTAAAGCTTGATACTACTACGTTTACCTTGTACAAACAATGTCCCGGGCTCGCAACAGAGGAGGCAGTCGGGGTGCGAGAAACTTATCGTGGCTCTACCGCTCTCAGTCGCCGCCCGGCGCTGCCAACGGGGGAGAGACCAGTCACGAGAAACAATGGAGTGTGTGTATAGTGAGCCTCCTATATCTCCCGCGCTGCCAACGTGGGGACAGCAAGGAGTGACGAGAGTGGGTGTATAACGAGCCGCCTCGCTCTCCCGCGCTGCCAACGTGGAGACAGCAAGGAGTGACGAGAGAGAGTGTATAGTGAGCCGCCCCGCTCTCCCGCGCTGCCAACGTGGAGACAGCAAGGAGTGACGAGAGAGAGGGTATAGCGAGCCGTCCCGCTCTCCCGCGCTGCCAACGTGGAGACAGCAAGGAGTGACGAGAGAGAGTGTATAGTGAGCCGCCCCGCTCTCCCGCGCTGCCAACGTGGAGACAGCAAGGAGTGACGAGAGAGAGGGTATAGCGAGCCGTCCCGCTCTCCCGCGCTGCCAACGTGGAGATGGCAAGGAGTGACGAGAGAGAGTGTATAGTGAGCCGTCCCGCTCTCCCGCGCTGCCAACGTGGAGACGGCAAGGAGTGACGAGAGAGAGTGTATAGTGAGCCGTCCCGCTCTCCCGCGCTGCCAACGTGGAGACGGCAAGGAGTGACGAGAGAGAGTGTATAGTGAGCCGTCCCGCTCTCCCGCGCTGCCAACGTGGAGACGGCAAGGAGTGACGAGAGAGAGTGTATAGCGAGCCGTCCCGCTCTCCCGCGCTGCCAACGTGGGGACAGCAAGGAGTGACGAGAGGGAATATATAGCGAGCCGCCCCGCTCTCCCGCGCTGGCCAACGTGGAGACAGCAAGGAGTGACGAGAGAGAGTGGAGAAAATGTTTCTCCCGGGCTAGGAAGACGGGACATGCTCGGTAGGCGATGGGTGAGCGCGGGATGGAGTTGCCAGTGAGGAGAATCGGTCTCCCGCGCTACCAGCGCGGGGAGTTGCCGGCGGAGCGGGGCTGGTTTTGGACACGAGAACGGGCCGAGCGGGGCCCAAAGTGGCTTAAAATTTCCAATGTGGAGCGCGGGGCCAACTCGCCCCGCTCTCTTTCATGCTGCACCAAGCTTGGGCGCGGTAAAGGTAGCCGCTACCCCCAGGGAAGACTAACACGAGTTCGACCTGAAAAATATAGTAGGGAGGCGAGGTTGCTGGATCAACCTCAGTGCCGTCCCTCACGCTGAATGCTGCATACGTGCGTCAGACATCAGTCCTAACCACTTGGTTCTCTCTACCTATTACTAAGAAGGTACCGAGGCTATATACTAAGGGTGGCGGTTAGTGATTGAGATGCACTGGTGACGACCATTGGCACATCGAGCGTGTTAACGTGGTGGCGTAAAACACTGCTAGAGAGAGCAAAGGCCACGCACAACTTATATATATTTCTATATATATACGTATACATATGAACCACCCACATATTCTGCGTGCAGACTTTTACGACTGTCTCATGCAACACCCCCTCTCCTTTTGGAAGAGAAGCTCCACGGCATTAGCTGTGGCTCCTCGTGGCGGCGCACATGATGATATGGTGTTAGCTAAAGCGGGGAGCCTTCAATGCAGCGACCCCTCTTACTTTGTGATGGTTACTCCACTACCCGTGCGATAACTCATCCCGTAGGTTAAAGAATCATCACTTTAACCTCTCTACACTGACGCAGCTTCTAACGAACGGTCAGTTGGAACGAAGCACACTTTTGTTTCTTTTCGTGAGCAAAGACGGGTTATAAACGTTTCCCAGCAGCTTACAACTACTACCACAAACTTGGATGGTGTAACGTACGTTATTTCCATTCCCCCCTTAGAGAGAAGGGACGCTTGAATGGTGTAACGTACGTTATTTCCATATCACCCTTAGAGAGAAGGGACACTAGAATGGTGTAACGTACGTTATTTCCATTCCCCCCTTAGAGAGAAGGGACACACTTGAATGGTGTAACGAAGGTTATTTCCATTTCCCCCTTAAAGAGAAGGGACGCGGCGTCGCGGGCCAATGCTGCCAATGGACGCTTAGCGCTATTACTAAACATTACAATCAAAAAGTTTTGATGTAACATAGCTACCTGGTTGATCCTGCCAGTAGTCATATGCTTGTCTCAAAGATTAAGCCATGCATGTCTAAGTACAAGCCGATTTAAGGCGAAACCGCGAATGGCTCATTAAATCAGCTATGATTCATTGGATCTGTACCCACACTTACTTGGATAACTGTGGTAATTCTAGAGCTAATACATGCACCACGTCTCTGACCGCAAGGGAAGAGCGCTTTTATTAGTTCAAAACCGGTCGGACTTCGGTCCGTCACCCCACCGTGTTGAATCTGAATAACTTGTCGCTGAGCGCACGGTCTCCGCACCGGCGCCGCCTCTTTCAAGTGTCTGCCTTATCAGCTTTCGATTGTAGGTTATACGCCTACAATGGCTATAACGGGTAACGGGGAATCAGGGTTCGATTCCGGAGAGGGAGCCTGAGAAACGGCTACCACATCTAAGGAAGGCAGCAGGCACGCAAATTACCCACTCCCGGCACGGGGAGGTAGTGACGAAAAATAACGATGCGAGACTCATCCGAGGCCTCGCAATCGGAATGAGTACACTTTAAATCCTTTAACGAGGATCTATTGGAGGGCAAGTCTGGTGCCAGCAGCCGCGGTAATTCCAGCTCCAATAGCGTATATTAAAGTTGTTGCGGTTAAAAAGCTCGTAGTTGGATTTCAGTTCTGGACTGACGGTTCACCGCCCGGTGCATACTGTCACGCTCCGAACAGCCACAACAGCCCGCTGGCTCGCACGGGGTGCTCTTCATCGAGTGTCCCGCGTGGCCGGCAGAGTTTACTTTGAAAAAATTAGAGTGCTCAAAGCAGGCTACACTGACGGCCTGAATGCCTATGCATGGAATAATGGAATAGGACCTCGGTTCTATTTTGTCGGTTTTCTGAACCCGAGGTAATGACTAATAGGAACAGGCGGGGGCATTCGTATTGCGACGCTAGAGGTGAAATTCTTGGACCGTCGCAAGACGAACTACTGCGAAAGCATTTGCCAAGGATGTTTTCATTAATCAAGAACGAAAGTTAGAGGTTCGAAGGCGATCAGATACCGCCCTAGTTCTAACCATAAACGATGCTGACCAGCGATCCGCCGGCGTTATTCCCATGACCCGGCGGGCAGCTTCCGGGAAACCAAAGTCTTTGGGTTCCGGGGGAAGTATGGTTGCAAAGCTGAAACTTAAAGGAATTGACGGAAGGGCACCACCAGGAGTGGAGCCTGCGGCTTAATTTGACTCAACACGGGGAACCTCACCAGGCCCAGACACCGGAAGGATTGACAGATTGAGAGCTCTTTCTCGATTCGGTGGGTGGTGG
Source organism: Cancer borealis (assembly GCA_036785275.1). Taxonomy (NCBI): domain Eukaryota; kingdom Metazoa; phylum Arthropoda; class Malacostraca; order Decapoda; family Cancridae; genus Cancer; species Cancer borealis. Next base: position 10,609 of record JAXIVD010004206.1, on the reverse strand, counting down.
TGCATGGCCGTTCTTAGTTGGTGGAGCGATTTGTCTGGTTAATTCCGATAACGAACGAGACTCTGGCCTACTAACTAGTCGACGGATCTCCAGCAATTGGTGTCCAGTTCGCAGCTTCTTCTTAGAGGGATAAGCGGCAATTCTAGCCGCACGAGATTGAGCAATAACAGGTCTGTGATGCCCTTAGATGTTCTGGGCCGCACGCGCGCTACACTGAAGGGATCAACGTGTCCTCCCCCTCCGAGAGGAGCGGGTAACCCGTTGAAATCCTTTCATGATAGGGATTGGGGTTTGCAATTGTCTCCCATGAACGAGGAATTCCCAGTAAGCGCAAGTCATGAGCTTGCGTTGATTACGTCCCTGCCCTTTGTACACACCGCCCGTCGCTACTACCGATTGAATGATTTAGTGAGGCCTTCGGACTGGCGCTCTTGGATGCCGGGCCCTCGGTTCGCCGTTGGGTCTCTCGGCGCCTCGAGCTGACGGAAAGATGTCCAAACTTGATCATTTAGAGGAAGTAAAAGTCGTAACAAGGTTTCCGTAGGTGAACCTGCGGAAGGATCATTAACGTGTTTGCTTGCAGCAACAAAAACCAAAAAATTCGGGTGG
>JAXIVD010004206.1:0-2500 GCA_036785275.1 Cancer borealis | reverse complement strand
TCAAAAACAAGTGTCGAACTTAAACGTATCATCGAAAAGTATCACAAAAGTAACCTCAAGTCGCAAAACTAACACGTCAGACAGTCTTGAGACTATAGAAATCCTCCACGTATACTGACGGTAAATCATTACAAGGCCTTTCTACTGGTATTAAAAGAAAATCTTCTTGGGCTTTACTTCTCGAGATATTTAAATTTGAAGAAAAAAAATATAATTACATTTCACCATATATATTTTACGCCACTAAACACATCCCACCCGCTAAGGGAATACATTACTTTTCTTCTACAAGTACGCAATAAAAAATTTCCAAACTAAGGCTCATTAAGAAAATCTGTTTGTAGCATTTACAAGCTCGCAGCCTACTCTATTTGCACTAAGAATATCAACGTTCTATCTTAAATACTAACACAAATACATGGTAGCATTAATAATTTTCACTCGTGGGCTCCAGCACATAGTTGCTTGTTTTAGGTAGTTTCACCTGGCCCGGTGAGATAGTCTAGGTTCATTACGGATATGTGGTGAGACAGGCTAGGAAAGTGTCTGTCTCTTTCTCTCTCTGTGTCTGTCTCTTTCTCTCTCTGTGTCTGTCTCTGTCTCTTTCTCTGTGTCTGTCTCTGTCTCTTTCTCTGTCTCTTTCTCTCTCTCTCTCTGTCTCTTTCTCTTTCTCTCTCTGTCTCTTTCTCTCTCTCTGTCTCTTTCTCTGTCTCTTTCTCTCTCTCTGTCTCTTTCTCTCCCTGTCTCTGTCTCTTTCTTTCTCTGTCTCTTTCTCTCTCTGTGTCTGTCTCTGTCTCTTTCTCTCTCTGTGTCTATCTCTGTCTCTTTCTTTCTCTTTCTCTCTCTGTGTCTGTCTCTGTCTCTTTCTCTCTCTCTCTGTGTCTATCTCTGTCTCTTTCTCTCTCTTTCTCTCCCTGTCTCTGTCTCTTTCTCTCTCTCTTTCTCTGTCTCTTTCTTTCTCTGTCTCTTTCTCTCTCTGTGTCTGTCTCTTTCTCTCTCTGTGTCTATCTCTGTCTCTTTCTCTCCCTGTCTCTTTCTCTCCCTGTCTCTTTCTCTCTCTGTGTCTATCTCTGTCTCTTTCTCTCCCTGTCTCTTTCTCTCTCTGTGTCTATCTCTGTCTCTTTCTCTCCCTGTCTCTTTCTCTCTCTGTGTCTATCTCTGTCTCTTTCTCTCCCTGTCTCTTTCTCTCTCTGTGTCTATCTCTGTCTCTTTCTCTCCCTGTCTCTCTCTCTTTCTCTGTCTCTTTCTCTCTCTGTGTCTGTCTCTTTCTCTCTCTGTGTCTATCTCTGTCTCTCTCTGTGTCTATCTCTGTCTCTTTCTCTGTCTCTTTCTCTCCCTGTCTCTGTCTCTTTCTCTCTCTGTGTCTATCTCTGTCTCTTTCTCTCTCTGTCTCTTTCTCTTTCTCTTTCTCTTTCTCTTTCTCTCTCTGTCTCTTTCTCTCTCTGTGTCTGTCTCTGTCTCTGTCTCTTTCTCTCTCTGTGTCTGTCTCTCTCTGTCTCTTTCTCTTTCTCTCTCTGTCTCTTTCTCTCTCTGTCTCTTTCTCTCTCTGTGTCTGTCTCTTTCTCTTTCTTTCTGTCTCTTTCTCTCACTGTGTCTGTCTCTTTCTCTCACTGTGTCTGTCTCTTTCTCTGTCTCTTTCTTTCTCTGTCTCTTTCTCTCTCTGTCTCTTTCTCTCTCTGTGTCTGTCTCTTTCTCTTTCTTTCTGTCTCTTTCTCTCACTGTGTCTGTCTCTTTCTCTTTCTTTCTGTCTCTTTCTCTCACTGTGTCTGTCTCTGTCTCTGTCTCTTTCTCTCTCTGTCTCTTTCTCTCTCTGTGTCTGTTTCTTTCTCTTTCTTTCTGTCTCTTTCTCTCACTGTGTCTGTCTCTGTCTCTTTCTCTCTCTGTGTCTGTTTCTTTCTCTTTCTTTCTGTCTCTTTCTCTCACTGTGTCTGTCTCTGTCTCTTTCTCTCTCTGTGTCTGTTTCTTTCTCTTTCTTTCTGTCTCTTTCTCTCACTGTGTCTGTCTCTGTCTCTTTCTCTCTCTGTGTTTGTCTCGCGTCGCGCCGCCTCCTCCAATTTTAGTACGGGAAGGACTTACTATCCGTTACAGTTGCTAGAGGTAGGTAACCTTGTTCACTCAGAGCTCTCCCGCAGTCTCAATGCAGCAGGCGGTGAAACATTGTCCCGCGCCGCCTCCTCCAAGTTTAGTACGGTAAGGACTTACTATCCGTTACAGTTGCTAGAGGTTAGGTAACCTTGTTCACTCAGAGCCTCTCCCGCAGTCTCAATGCAGCAGGCGGTGAAACATTGTCCCGCGCCGCCTCCTCCAAGTTTAGTACGGCAAGGACTTACTATCCGTTACAGTTGCTAGAGGTAAGTAACCTTGTTCACTCAGAGCCTCTCCCGCAGTCTCAATGCAGCAGGCGGTGAAACATTGTCCGGCGCCGCCTCCTCCAAGTTTAGTACGGCAAGGACTTACTATCCGTTACAGTTGCTAGAGGTAGGTAACCTTGTTCACTCAG
>JAXIVD010004205.1:12500-38018 GCA_036785275.1 Cancer borealis | reverse complement strand
GGATCTAGGAAGGCCTTTCTCTGTATACTTTCCTACAAAAAGACAAGTTGCAGAGGGGGAGAAGAGTAATATCTCCACGAATCCTGGCGTGCCTTGTCTTGGTGACCACTGTTCAGGGAGATAACAGCCTGGTATATAGACAGATATAACTAGATATGCTCCAATTGGAGTGTGATAAAAATTCATTGTTTTAGCTCAAGCAAAACAAAATCTCACCATGCAGATTGACAGCAGTCAAACTTCGAAAAAGTTATGAAATCTGATTTGAAACCTGATTAGTTATTATATCAGTGTGGGTTTGAAGCTTCATGTATTACTAGCTATGGAAATCACAAACAAATAAGGTTGGGTAAAAGCTGTTATAATGGATATATTTACCCCAGAGAATTTATGAAAAGTGACAGGGTCTTATGGGAGTGTTCACAACAAACAAGCCTCGAGTGCAAAGGAGCATCAACTACAGATATTATCATCAAAAATTTGCTTATTATGATGATTCAATTTCCATTTCTCGGTCATATATTGCTTAAGTCAGCTGATATATTCATGTTGTGTCACATCATTAACTAATATTGATTGCATTCATTGTTTTACATTCAGAATCCATGCTTGTTTGTAGAGCACAACTATGAAGTAGATTAAGCTTTAGTTTTGTTCTATTGATAGCTTTGATGCCTCATTCCTTCCGGAAATATATCCCAAGGGGGTGATTACAGCAGAAAAGCATCAATTTTCTTCCAATCCATACACTCCTTCTTTGTTCAATGCCTTTCTATCAGCACCTCTTTCATGCATGTACGTACTCTTTTACCCTATCCTTCCATCTTACAACTAGCCTTCCTTTCCTAAGATCCTCAGTTTCACTCATATATACTTACTACACAAACTTTTCACTCTTCTTTCTTTCAAGGTGACCAAACCACCTCAAAGTATTTCTTTTTTACCATTCCACGACACCATACCACTCCATTTGCACAAGTTCCCATGCTACATCTTTCATACACGCTTTCATTGCTCTCACCCTCCCATCTTGTCACACCGCATGCTCCTCTCAAGTAACTAATTTCCACAACACACTCTTGACTGCTATGCCCTATTCTATGTCCACGTCTCTCATTCATATGTTAATGTTGGCAGGAGAATACTGCTCCTTTAACTTTTCTTTACCTCCATGGACACTCTTCTTCCTCACATAACACTTATAAATGATCCTATTATACACTTGTCTTTCACTCTTATTTCCTTCCATCTCTCCTTGCCTGCTTGATTACGGCAGAGATCGCGCTAACTCGTTAACCCTCATTGAACTATAAGGTTGTAAAGGAAGGACGTGGTAGTGTGGAAACTACTACACGTTCTCCACAGATACCAGGATCATCTAACATTGTAGAGAGAAGGCCGTATATGGTGACAAAAAACAACACACAAAGTGTGAGGAAAATTATGTAAACTTAGTCTCTACTGGAGCCTGTGGATTTTGCTTCAGACTCTTTACAGACTGCAAGATTTTTGAATTTTTCGACCTCAATATGGCCTGGAGCACACAGTCACAGATTTGCAGGTATTACGTTATGAACTTTTGTATACAACTATATAGTAGTGAAAACACTCCTATCAAGGGCGAAACCACACACACACACACAAAACTTCTGCGTAGAGTGAAGGATGATGATTGCGAGGAATTGCAAAGTGACCTAGATAAGGTGTGTGATTGGAGTTGCAAATGGCAAATGGATTTTAACAATGGCAAATGCAAAAAGATTGAATTTGGTAAAAGCAGCAAAAGGTGCAGTTTCAACTATAAGCTAGGACATGAGACAATAAAAAAGGCAACAGAGGAAAAAGATTTGGGAGTGATATTTTCAGAGGATTTATCTCCGGAAAAGCATATCAATAAGATAACAGGCGAAACCCTCAATCTACTGAAGAACATAAGAACTGCCTTTGCCTATCTAGATGAAGAAATGATGAGGAAGATAATCACTACAATGATTCGCCCTAGATTAGAATACGCAGCAGTAGCTTGGTCACCACATGAAGAAAAAAAAAACATCAAAAAGCTGGAACGTGTTCAAAGAGCAGCAACAAAGATGATTCCGGAACTTCAAGATCTGCCATACGAAGAGAGACTAGCCAGAATGCAGCTTCCAACCTTGGAGAAGAGATGCGAGAGAGGCGATATGATTGCATTGTTCAGATTAGTGAATGGAATGGAACAAATAGACAGAGAAGATCTACTTGTTCTAAACGAAAGAGATACAAGAGGACATGGAAGGAAACTAAAATCTGCCACCTGTAGAAGAGATATCAAGAAGTTCAGCTTCCCTCAGAGAAGCATCAGGACGTGGAATGGACTGGAGGGCGAGGTGGTGTGTGCTAGAAACGTTCATAATTTCAAGAAAAAGTTAGATAAAAGCAGTCATGGAGACGGGACAGTACGAGCTTAGCTCCTCTCCCGTAAGTCACAACTAGGTAAACACAACTAGGTAAACACACACACACACACACACACACACATCGGAAACGAGGAGAATCGAAGAAGAAAAAGGAAAAAAAGATGTCAAATAGAGCGAGAGAAACATGGCGAAGTTTGGCTGGGTCAAGGGTCTCAAGGAGCATTATTTGAGAGAGAGAGAGAGAGAGAGAGAGAGAGAGAGAGAGAGAGAGAGATTCAGATTCAATGCTTTTATTCACAAAATGCAGTTGTGAAAGACTGTTCCGAATTCCTTTCAGTATTACAAAAATTGCAACAATAAATTATTAACATAAAATAATAATAATAATACTAAAAAGAATGACAATTAACGTACACATAGGTATGTACAGATTGAGATCATAGAGTTTCAGGAGAGGTAATTAGGAAACATACGTAGTACATTAATTATGAATCACTACACACACATATAGAACACTGGAGTGTTTATTACTTAGTGGCACAAAATTGCGGATGTTCACTGAGCGTTTGTGGTAGTATCTTAATAAAATGTGCGAGAGAGAGAGAGAGACTTTCGGGCTCTTCAACACTTACCAGTGCTAACTTGCTAAGCCTCCGCCTGCGATAAAGGTTACAGTCATCCATGGCGACGTGCCAGGACACTTTTATATGCTCCCTGGCATCGGTGATGTCACAATCCTAGGCCTGGACCACCTACACCAATGAGGCTTCTCGAAGTTTAATTTTCTGCCTCCACCTGAGGCTAGGCGTTACACAGCTGACGGGTCTACGACCGCGCCGGTGTGGCGGGCAAAAGTGACGATCGTCTCAAAAGTGGCGACATGTAAGAGTTGGTGGGTGCTCTGCAGAATGAGGCGTAACCTGGTACTGGTGGTTCATCTGGGACTGTCCACAGATATTTGTCCAGGTTTGACTTTAATTGGTCCACAGAGCAGCGAGTGATATCTCTGATTTGTCTTGGGAGGCTGTTGAATGTTCTGGGACCACTGTAGGGTAGGCTTGCTGATATGAAGGACTTAAGCCTCGCTGATGTCTGGGCAGGTGGGGCTCTCCTAAGGCATTTCCGTCCTGTCCTCTTGTTGGTGTGTGCCTCCACTTTGTTGGTGTTGGAAGGATTCGGTACATTTCTTTCTAGGATTTTCCATGTGTATATTATAGAGTATCTCTCCCTCCGGCGTTATTGGGAATAGAGGTCTAGTCTTCTCAGTCTTTCCCAGTATGAGAACTCTTTCATGCCTCTTATGAGTTATTTGCCTGGTGTATGACCGTTGTACAGACTCTAGTGCTTGGATGTCCATAACCTTATAGGGAGACCACAGCTGGCTGCAATAGTCTAAGATGGGCTGGACTAGTGGTCTCCACACTGTCATCAGCTAGGCACTCTTCTTCCCTGGAATAAAATGTTTTTAGGATCCATCCTGCTATCCTTTTGGCCTTCTTTGTAGTTTCCTCGATGTGGTGCTGGAAGGTGCCATCAGCATCAAGGTTTATGCCCAGGCATTTTACATGTTGGCTGCTAGCTATCACCTGCTTATCACTCGATAGCAGGGAGGTGCTGTCGAGGATCTCTTGATTTGTTCCACTTCTGAGTAGTTGGAATTTGCTGTCACTGAATGTCATATTGTTTATTTTGTCCCAGTCGTAGATTTTACATAAGTCCTCCTGAAGAAAGATGACATCTTCTCTTGCGCCGATGCTCTTGCAGAATGCAGATGTTGGTGTCGTCGGCAAAGGAGGCTGTAGTTGAGTGGGTAACATCTTTATCTATGTCCCCTATCATTATGAGGAAGACTAAAGAGCCCAGTACAGACCCTTGAGGGACACTGCTCACGACACTGTGCTCTTCAGAGATGACCGTTAGCTGTCACTGTCTGTGTTCTTGTGTAAGGAAGACACTCAAGACAGTGTCGACATTGTTGCCATCGGCAAGGTGGTGGAGAAGCTTGTCGTGGTATGACAGAAGTTGTGATAAGCAGGATCTGCCTTTCCGAAATTAATGTTGGCCTGTGTTAAGCAGATTTCTTTCTTCTAGTAGGAGTATATTCTGTTTCGGGCTATTTTCTCAAATACTTTCACAATGTGCGAGGTGAGTGCTATAGGTCTATAGTTTTTGGCTAACCCTCTTGATCCGCCTTTAAAGATTGGTGTTATTGTGGCCATTTTTGCTTGGGCTGGCACTTTACCTGTGTATTGAGTGGCGCCAGAGCAGATATAGTGGGTGAGCTATGCTGTCTTTGCATTTAATTAGTAGGCTTGTTGGTACGCCATCTGGGCCAGGTGCAGAGTTCATTTTTAGTTCTTTGATTGCAGTTATGTCGTCTTTGGTGAAAATTATGTCATGTAAGCCTAGAATAGTTTCGTTTTGCACTACTGACAGACAAATCTGAGTGTTTGGATCTGTTATTTTCTTTGTTTCGTCAGGTTTGCTGAAAATTGATTGATACTGCTCGGCAAGGATTTTGCATATTTCTATTGGGTTTTCCTCTAGGTTTCCATTTGGTGTTATAAGGGGTCCAACTGGGGCACAGGCTTTTGAAAACTTCTTTGAGGGATAATATGGAGATAATATTAGCTTGTTCTCCCGAGATTAATATTTACATGTCAGATAGAATTAAGCTTGCAGAATATCAAGCAATATATATCAACTTCTGGAAACTTTTATTATTGATTTAAGGCGAAATCAATACACACGCACACACACACCATCCTTATCAAATTGTCCTCCAATGAGTTAATTATTGGGTAAATTTTGGGGGAATTATTGAGATAAGGTTAGTCGACTAATTTTGAGACACTGACTATTCATTTGTGGGTAGGATATAATGCTTTTACAATGGTAACGGCATAACAATCAGCATTTTGAAATATACGAAACTAAACCTATCCCTACAGGTCTAATCTAACCTAACTCAAATCCTACGTGGCTAACCTAATACTAAGCTTATTATAATACTATCCTATTTTTCCTATATTTATCAGCATTTTACCTTTTCTAATTTAATCTAACCTTTCAAACTCAATCCCTCCTGAAGGCCCCCCAAAAAAAGGACCCCCCCACTGGTCTCCTAATACCCCCTCTTCCTCCCTGAACATTTTCAATAATAAAACCTAACATAACCTTAAACGCTGTGCTGTTGCTTGGGATTTGATAGGTAAAAACATATCTTATTTGTGTGTCACGAGATAGGTTAATCTAACTTAAACTTAAACGCCGCAATAAAATAGCCAAGTGAATGGCAATTAGATAATAGCCATGTAGGTAAAATAGTGATGTGTTGATTAACGACACAAGTATTTTCATATACATTTCCATTTTACATTATTTCTGTACCTCCTTATGATGTGGACTCATTAAACAAATGTAACTAAATTTACTTTTATACTGTATTATTTGGAGACTTCTTGCAACTCATATAATTTTGTATTTGTGGAAAACATTAATGGTCTTTTTCTGTATTTCTTTTATAGTGAAAAAAATAACCTATGAAATGTATTGTAGTATGGGAAGGTTACTGTATATTTGCTATTATATCTCCAATTAATTATATATATATATATATATATATATATATATATATATATATATATATATATATATATATATATACTGTATATATATATATATATATATATATATATATATATATATATATATATATATATATATATATACTGTATATATATATATATATATATATATATATATATATATATATATATATATATATATATATATATATATACTGTATATATATATATATATATATATATATATATATATATATATATATATATATATATATATATATATATACTGTATATATATATATATATATATATATATATATTTTTTTTTTTTTTTTTTTTTTTTTTTTTATTAATTAATTAATTTATTTATTTTTTTTTTCTTTCATGTGACAATATTTCAGGATGTTAATTAAGAGTTTCATCACTAATAGAATATATATTATGGATTTTAAGCACAGAATGCCTTATATATAGAGAGTTGGAACTTAATTTTGCAATATATCTTCATGATCCCTGTTCTGACACTATTTTCTCTTTCTTTGTAGAGTTTGGGGTGGAGGTAATGATGGCCACTAAGGATGGCCCAACAGGGGAGAGGGAAGACTCTGGGGTGGAAGTGAGAGTCATTGGAGATCCCATTGTAAGTATTGATTTTACATAGTCTCTCCTGCCACTGTGTATAGACATTTGTTTTACTATTTATTTGTGGTCATGACGTGTGGTGAACTCTGTTAATTCCTGTTTACAACACATAATTAAGGTTATTGCCACACACACATTTCTTCCACTGAGTCACCAGCTGTTGATTAAATTAATAAAACTACATCTTTCTTGATGTAAATTACCAGTACAGGAACTATTCCACTCAAAAACAGATTTCTTATGAAGAGGATATCCTTAATAATTACTCAGTTAAGCCCAAAGTATTTCACTCATACATATGCGGGAAAAAAAGGTAGGCTGTCCTTCCGTTGGCCCTTGATAATGCAGACAACTTAGTATCCGACCCAAAAGAGATGGCTCATCTCTTAGGTACTGCTTTTGCCTCAGTGTTTACCATACCCTCTGGTCTTCCACAGTCACCACACCAAGTACATGATGGCTCCTTTCACCAGATACACTTCACAGTTCATGACGTGGCTAGGGAACTCAGTGCTATTAACCCTTCCTCTGCAATGGGACCTGACTCTGTTCATCCGGCATTAAATAAAACCGCTCTACTAATTTAGCATATCCTCTGTTTAAAATATTCTCTTCATCTATTATTAATTCGGGGGAGATTCCTGATATTTGGAAAAAATCTTCAGTAGTACCTATTTTCAAGAAAGGTAAACGAAGTGATCCTCTTAGCTATCGCCCAGTAAGTCTCACTTCCGTTAGCTGTAAAATTTTAGAGAGAATAATTGTTGCTGCACTACATAATTGTTTGGAAGCCAATTCAATACTGAATGACAACCAGTTTGGTTTTCATTCTGGCAAGTCTGTGGAGGATCAGCTCCTACTTACTTACGATGCAGTCTCTGAGTGGATAGACTCAGACAATATGGTTGATCTCTTTGATTTTTCAAAAGCTTTTGACACTGTTAATCACCAGATTTTATTTACTAAACTTAATTCATTGGGTATTAATGGTGTTATTCTCTCTTGGATCGAGACATTTCTATCTCATAGGACTATGGAGGTTGTAGTGGGTGGACAGAACAGTTCTTCATTTCCAGTGATTAGCGGAGTGTCACAGGGTTATGTGTTAGGTCCTACTCTTTTCCTTGTATACATAAATCACATCTCCACTACTTTAGTATCAAACATAAAATTATTTGCTGATGACCTAAAACTATACCTTTTGATAAAGCCTCAGAGTCTCAATACAGTGTTGGAGGACATTAGTATTGTCCAAAGAGACATTGATTCACTAATTAAAGTTACTGAATCTTGGAACTTAAAGATCAATGCAGACAAAACTAAACTCATGAACTTTGGCGCCAATCTCCGACAGTCTTACGATTTGGGCCCCTATTCATTTCATACTTTAAAAGGCAATCCCCTAAGTCTCAGTTTTGTTGCAATAGATCTCGGCATAACTGTTGATCCATCATTGAGATTCCATCACCATATCCAATCTCTAGTGTCGAAGGCTGCTGGTTTGTCATATTCTTTTCTTAAGTCAATCTTGTGTCGCTCTCCTTCTTTTATGGTTAAACTATTCACTACACATGTACATCCACTTCTCAAATTTGCATCTTCAGCATGGAACACAGGTTATATTACTGACTTATCTCTTCTAGAATCAGTTCAGTGTCGATGGACTAAGCTTATTACAGGTGAGGGTATGTCTTATGATCAGCAACTTAAAACTTTAGATCTTTATTCTGTGAAAGGAAGACTATTGCGTGCCGATCTTATTAAATGTTGGAAGATCTTCAATGGTATGTCAGCTATAACACCTACAGATCTATTCACCATGGCACCAGCAAGGGATATTACTAGAGGACACAAGTTTAAGATTTTTGTTCCACAGCACTTGCGAAGCCAGACATAGATTTTTCTATCCCCCCAGAGATAACAGAATCAACCCATCTAAACTCTTTCAAGAAAGGACTTGCTGTGTTCCTAGGAGACAATTTATTTCATTACTGAGCTCAATCTACTTATTATCATTCTAAACAGGCTTTTAGCACACTTTTCAGTCTGATCTTTTTGTCTTGGATTACTGTTGTTCTCTATCACAAAAGACTGGCGTGCTAGCCACTGTGGGGTTCCCTCCAAGGGAGCCCAACCAGGTAAGAACCAGGTAATCTATTCATTAGAATATTTCAGTACATTGTGTATATCAGTATGTTGTGTTTTGCAGGGAAAAGGTTTATTTGCAACAAGAAACTTCAAAGCTGGTGATGTTATATTTGAGGAACGGCCACTGGTGTCATGCCAGTTTTTGTGGAATGCAGCTTATGGCTACCTGGCGTGTGACTTTTGCATGAGGTAAGAAGCTGTTTATTGTGTTGTGGTTCTATGGGTCAGATGACAACCATTACCAGTTCGACCTAACCTAACCTGACCTAATATTAACTGGACCTCCACACCTTGCTTCTATTTTTCCTACTGTCCTCTACACGTAACTTAACCTAACCTAACCTAACCTAATGTTAACTGGACCTCCACCCCTTGCTTCTATTTCTCCTACTGTCTTTTTTTTTTACAGGGCCTAGCGACAAGTGGGATTTAAAAAAAAAATTTTTTGCTGTCCCTTAACCAGTATTCTTTTAATGTAAAAATAAATACTGTTCCAGCTCCACTATTTGAAAGAAATTCACATTCATTATTAAGTGGTTTAGGGTTGTAAACTTGTATTTATTTCTTTTGACTATTGATGAATTTGCTTTCATCATCGTTACTATATTTATTGATTTATTGATGTTTTTTTTAGGCCCTTGGAAAGTGCCGAGGAAAATGCAAGTCGACTCACGCAGAATTCTCAGCTGTGTTTACCCTTCTCAGAGTGTTGTGATACCAAGAAAGACGCCTTCATTGAATGCCCGTACTGTGATGTAAGTTTATGATGTCCTAAATATATTGAACTTAATTTTCATGGGCTAGTTCATGATAGATTTGAGAAAAAAGAAGATATATTTAAACAGTGAGGTGTACCCATTCACATTTAAATTAACAGATACATGATGATTTAATATTATACAAAAAAAAATAATGTAGTTGTGTAATTGTTAATAATATACAGTGTGACATTGATGTTTTTTTTTTTTTTTTTTTTTTTTTTTTTTTTTTTTTTTTTTTTTTTTTTTTTTTTTTTTTTTTCCCAGAAATTGCAATTACCAGTTTCTTTAAAATTTGAATCGTAGTGAACAATATACTCAATTTTCAAATTTATTGCCAATGACGTAAACAGTTTTTTTGGTGGTAAAACATAATTATGGGACAAACAAAAGTTGCTTTATCCACTGGGGTGTGTGTGTATTGATACTGTAGATAGATTAATTTTGTTCCCCTAGTAATGTAGTGTTTGCCATCTTTGCAGGCATCATACTGTAGCAGAGAGTGTAGAAGCAGTGCTTGGAGCCAGTACCATGAGACACTGTGCTTACACTCCTATATGCCAGATCCTTCCCAACCTCTAGTAATGCTGCAACAAGCTTGGAAGTATGCTATTACAATTTGTTATCTGTCAAATGAATTATCAGTGTACTTACCTCTATCCCATTAAGCTCTTTAGTGTTGAAGTGCTTTGAATTTAATATGTAATAGCTGTATAACGCACCATTTTGATATAGAGAATTTGTTAGTTATTGGTGTTAATGTAAAAAAGTGTAATATATATATGAATGAAAGTTGGTACAGAGCATTACAGACTAATAGTTTAATGACTGTTTTGACAATTTATTGTTAAATGACTTAGGCTAACATTAACATTTTGAATATTTGCTGTGGTATGTAATTAACTATAGTGTTGAATAATACATTTCAACAGTGTATAGACTCAGTACACTCAAGTGTTTTTTATTTATTTATTTATTTATTTATTTATTTATTTTTTTTTTATTAAAAGGGTACTGGCTAAGGGAAAACAAGTAGAACCTCAATGAGTCATCTTTTCCATGATATTGACATTAAAATCCTTTCCTTATGCATTTTCAAGGTAGCTACAAGTATTTCAACATCTATCTGGCTAATAGAAAAATTGAACTAGCTAAAAAGTAGTTAATATTGAATCGTGTTTATTTTAATAATTTCACATTTAACTTTTTTTTTTTATTATTATGGCGTCAGTGACAATGATTGTTGGATACTCGCAACTCTACATTTATGTGATAATTTGTTGCAGTTTATTCCAATAATGCATAGCTCACTAGCAGGATATAAGAGAGAAAAAAAAAAGATTATAGGTGAGTGAGAGAAAGTCCATTAATGAAAGAGGAATATGTTTGGATGAAGGAAGGACGATGTGTATGATAGCGACATGTATATAATAAGTGACAATTTAATCTGTCAAGTACATATTCACAATTTTTCTTTGATACATTATGTGATTTAATTACTTATATTTTTTTTATTTGTTTTATTATTCATGTAAGGATGTATTGATTTTTTTCCCCTGAAGGTGGTGGGGATTGCAGCCAGATTCACGTCACTGCACTTTGTCTGGACATCACAAAAGAATAACTATCACTCAATTAGAGGAAGGGTATTACCGTATTCTAACTCAAGTTGGGCTGGTGTGGATCTTTAATATAACTGCTTCTGTTTTCAATTTTGTAGAACCGGAATCGGGGCGAAACCACCGATACCAGCCAAGCCAGTACATAACTATTTATCTAGATGTAACAACTGTACTAAACTCTATTTTTATTTTTCTTCATTAAAAGGTACTGGCTAAGGGACAGTAAAAATACGTTAAAAAAAATCCTACTCATCGCCACACCCTGTAACTAATATCAAACTGTGAGAAAAGACTTACTATGAATGCTATTCCAGTCCAGCCAGTGCAAAACTATTTATTTAATTAATTGCCTCATTGAAAACCATGACAAACACTTCATAACGTCACCCATAACATATTGCGGCTTCCACTCTTTTACAATTGCCATAATTGTTGATGGCACTGTTAATAGCATTTATGTTTGTGAATTGAATTGAAGTCACTGTATCTCAGTTGCCATTGTATGTATGTATGTATGTATGGAAAATATGCTATTGTACAATAATGGTGTACAGTGGAGCCATTTTTACAACTTTTTTCACCAAACTATGACTTCAATGTAATGTTAAATTTTGATTTTGACGCTTTTCCTTAGACTGAAATTAATATTTTTTAGTTAGTCGTTTAGATTTGCTTGTATCACTAAGCTCTCCAAAGTGAGGATTTCCTTGATTCTGGTTCTAGTTTTGTCAGGTTAACTTGCACTTAAAACCATTGAACAGTAACAGTTTTATTGAAGTGCATATAATTATTTGTGTATTATAAAAGCTTGAAGTGTGATTGTTATATAAAAAAAAACTTTCAGTGTGATTTACGGGTGTTTGAAATAACTTAGTTTGGTTTGCTTTTAGCGAACAAATAACATTTAAAAAATCTTGTTATGCTCTGCACCACACTCAAAAATATAGACGCCATCATAGGAACTGATGTTGCAAAAATGTTTAAACTTCGTAACTTTGTGGGCTCTGGAACGGATTAATCCAATTTACATTACTTCTTATTGGAAAAATTGATTTGGTTAACAAACAAATAGATTTATTTATGAACACCTGTAGTTGTTGATGCATTATATATATTTCAGATATATTTCCTGAAGATAAAAACATTGTGGTTTTAAAGATTTCATATAGACAATAAATTATATATGTATTACAGGTTGACTATCAATAATCTGGCACAAGCAAACAGCTAATTCTGGTACAGCACCATCAAAACATAAACAGCACCTCCCAATAACAGTGATGCGTTAACTCGGGAAATCTGAAACTACGCTCTGAAATTCATACCAGAAAACTGATGGAACCAGAATATTGATTGCTGGATTATTGATAGGTAACCTGTACTTAATTGCATTTTATAGGGTTACTGTTATAAGTTGTTAATCTCTTTTACCCAGAAAGATGCACTACCCTCCAGAGACAGCTTGTGTAATGCTCCTTGCAAGAATTATTGCAACTGTTCGACAAGCTTCAGATAAAGAGGGAGCTACAGCTTTATTTATGCAGTTTTGTCATCGTACTAATAATGAAGAAGAGGAAATTGCTCACAAGCTTCTCGGTGAAGAGTTCAAAGATCAACTGGAGACTCTACGAACCCTTATGGAAAAGAGTATTTGGGCTCCCGAGGTGCAACATGTGAGTTTATTTTTCACTGTTCACAAACACTGTATATGTAGGTAGGAGGTGATGGTGAGGCACTACTATAAAAAAAAATATATATATATATATATATATATATATATATATATATATATATATATATATATATATATATATATATATATATATTTTTTTTTTTTTTTTTTTTTTTTTTTTATTATTATTTTTTTTTTACATTGAGAGCTTGTCGCCATACCCTGTAAAGAGGACAGTAGTAGAAGAAATAGAAGCAAGGGGATGGAGGTCCATTTTAACATTAAAGTATAATCTATACTCTTTAAATGTCTCTATACTATATAGCTTTTTTACCAATTAATTCTGTTATATTTATTTAATTGACGTGAAATATCATGATGTATTGTATATAACTATGTAGCATTAGGATGTAAGGATTAGATTTGCCATTCACCTTGGCCTGGAGGATCACGCATTGAACTCGTGAAACTGAACAGCTTTGTATGACAAATTTATTGTCTTAAAACTCAATTATGATCGGAAAAGACAGTTAATGTTGACATCATTGGAAACTTTGATGCTAAGTAGATAATTGTCTCATAACAACAATATACAACACTTAAGCAAAAGCAAAAGGGATGCACAGTGGAAAATTGTTTGAAGTAAATACAGAACAAATAATATTTATTTTATCAGTACAAAACAGAATTAAATAAAAGCAGACATATTTTTCATATAACTTAAGTGTTCATTTATTTTCTATCATAAAACTATATTAACAGAAAGGAATATTAGAATGGTTAATTTTCTAAGTGTGTGACACAAATTATTGTTGAATGAAATCATATCAAACACTATAAGTTTCATATGAAAATAATTAGTATATAAATCTAATCTCCTGAATACATACATACTAGTAAGCAAAATGTATGTGACACAAATAATGCAAAATGTATATGACAGGTTGCCTATCAATAATCCGGCAATCAATAGTCCAGCTCATTCAGTTTTCAGAACGTAGTTTCAAATTTCCCGGATTGGCACACCAATGTTTTCGGGAAACGCTGTTTATGTTTATGTTTTCATGCTGGAAAACTGATGGAACTGGAATATTGATTGCCGGATTATTGATAGTCGACCTGTATTTCAAAAGGATTATAATTTTTTTACCGTAATTTTTGTTCCATTGATTAACCTATGAAGGCTTCAGGTCATTAGTTGCTCTAGTGGGAATTACTATATAAATTTAATCTTCTGAATACATATTGTAAACTAGTAAAGCAAAATGTAGATGACACAAGTAATATTTCAAAGGATTATAATTTTGTTACGGTAATTTTTGTTCCAGTGGTTAACCTATGAAGGCTTCCGGTCATTAGTTGCCTTAGTGGGAACCAATGGACAAGGCATCGGCACCAGCCCATTCAGTCGATGGGTTCGCAACTGTGATAACCTGAATTTGTCCGAAGAAGAGAGAAAAAAATTAAACTCTTTGATTGATGATGTATATGAGCAGCTAGAGAAAGGTAATCAGTTTTTATTCATAGTTATCATTATAAACTTGTACTGCATTTATTCTCATCTTCACATATTCCATTCCATCCATTTAGATCCTATGAAAAGGATGGAAAAGTAGAATATTAGGGAATGGTTGCATTTATATATTTATATTTAATTTTTTTATTGATCTATTTATTTATTTATTATTTTTTTTTTTTTACATATTCCATTCCATTAAAATCCTATGAAAAGGATGGAAAAGTAGAATGCATCAATGTTAGGGGATGGTTACATTTATATATTTTTACTTATTTATTTATTTTTTTTTTTTAAACATTAAAAGGGTACTGGCTAAGAGACAACAAAAATACGTCAAAAACATTGCTACACACTAACACAACCTAACTAACCATGCCACATGTAAATACTTACAGAAGCTGGAGGGTTTCTCAACAATGAAGGATCAGGACTGTATCCTTTACAGAGTTCATGTAACCACAGCTGTAAACCCAACGCCATGCCAACCTTCCCGTACAACAACTTCCACCTCGTAATGACAGCCGTCAACAACATTTCTGCCGGGGAACAGATATGTGTCAGCTATTTGGATGAATGCAATCTGGACCGCAGCAGACATTCTCGTATTAGTATTCTCAGGTAAAGGTTGTTGTAATTTGTACATACAGGTTGACTATCAATATTCCAGTTCTATCAGTTTTCCAGCATGAAAACATAAACATAAGCAGCGCCTCCTGAAAATAGTGGCGCGCCAACTTGGGAAATTTGAAACTGCGCTCTGAAAACCATTCCGGAAAACTGATGGAACCAGAATATTGATAGGCAACCTGTATTATATTATATTGCATCATTATATATATATATATATATATATATATATATATATATATATATATATATATATATATATATATATATATATATATATATATATATATATATATATATATTGCATGTAACATTATACTTATAATAATAATAATAATAACCTTTATTACAACCATCCTTTCATATACATTTACAGTAAGAAAAACACAAAATAAAAAAATAGAAAAACTAAAAACAATGTTTCATGCATAATTGCTTGTGCCAAGAGAGACTAATGAAGCTTCGATGCCATAAAAGCTGTTAAGTAGATCATAGCATTTATAATAGTATTTTGAGGATGAAAGTGAGAAGAAAGGCAATGCATAGTGGATGGAAGGCATAACTTAGATTGTTGGCTCATTCTACTTAACTTAACGCCATTAATACTATTTGTTTTCTTTGCAGAGAGAATTATTTATTTACCTGCAAGTGCATCAAGTGTGAAGAGCAAGTAGGAGAACCAGATGTCACCAGTGAAGAAGAGATGGAGGAAGACGAAGATCTATCAGATTAAAAAAGGTTAGTTAGTATCCTAATGAAGCTACATCAACAAAACTATTCGCATGTCATATTGAAATACATCATTATATACTCTGCATGAGCATTGACTGTGCTGCTCCTAACATGCAGGTACATACTTTTCACATTAATTATAAGTCCTTGCAAGGCTAACACTAACACTGTACAATAAAGAGACTTTTGCATCTGGTTATAAGGTACACATTTACACACTCCTTTCAGGTAACATGCTGCCACCATTAATACTTCAGCAATCACAATAAAAGATTATATGTATGAGGCTGACTTTCCCTCTTCATCTGCTTTCTAGTCTCATATTGCACTTCTGGGGTTATGTGGCTCTGTGGTACAGTGTTCGGCTGGTGACCTAAAGGTTGTGCGTTCAATCTTGGCTCACAGCAGCTTCTTAGTGAGAGGGTTATCGTATCGTTCTCTCGTTAAGCCTAGCAGACTATATGGTCTATAGTTACCTAGTTTGAGGAATTATCAATCATCTTTTGATCTCAAGATATGGTAGGAAAGCACACTGATATGAAGCTATTGAAGCTGAATAAAGCAGGTTTTTAATAACTAACTAATTTGTACCAAAAAGGGCTTCAAGCTGTCCATGAGTTGACACAAAAATTGAAAGCTAGTGTCAGCCAAGGCTTACTCCTCCCTCAAAAGCCATCTTGGTGCTTCCATAAGGTACTTAAGAGAACAAGGAACAAAGAAAAGGCAGCTGGAGGTTAATCCCAGTCTCACAGGACACTAACTTTAAGAAAGAAATCTTAATATACTAGCTAGTGTCTCCCTTAGTAAAGTCTGTGATACACTCCACTGTGGCCTTGAGTACCAGCATGAAAAATGTATGACGCAATAGGCTACTTGCTTTATTAGTTTGCTGCCGCTGATAGTGTACCTCTCTATGTTGTATTGATGCTTATCTTGATGCTTTTAGAGACTGCTTTTCTTGTGGCAATTAACTCCTGAATTATGGCTTCATATCCTACATACTGAGTTACAAAAAAGTATGATAAATAAGGATGAATGCATTGATTTTGGTTTCCTCGTCCCTAGGTGAGGTGAGGTGACGGCCTGTGCCTGCCACCCTCCAGCCAAGGTAGTGAAAGTAGTCAGGTTAGTGGTGGTGATGAACTCCACACCTTCACACATTAGTGATGACAGTTACCAAGGAATGCACACTTACACATTCAATAAAGATGAGATCAACTTTAACAGGAGTTTGAAATATTATTCCAAAGAAAAAAAATATTGAACAAAATTCAATTATGATTAAGATGGTCACAGTCACCTTAAGAATGATGGAAAAGATTGAGGTGATCGAAAAACATATATATTCTGTGGATGCAAGAGAAAGTCAGATTCTATGCATGCAAGAGGAAGAACCTATATAAAACAGGACAGTATTCACTGGTCACAGTGACGGTCAGACCTGTTCCATAGGAAGGGGTGCTAAGAATGTGTGGGTTCAGCCGGCTATAATTCACTTTGACATTGGCACTTATGTTGTTATAAATCTAGTTGATGAAGGTAGTCTTGAAGAGTTATTTGAAGACCTAGAAGGCATCAAATTAAGGCAGGTCACCATTTACCGAAGACAAGCAAAAAAGTGTTCAAGCTCATCTTGATTTAATCTACTTGTCTATTGGCTACATAATATACACACAAAAAAAGTAAACTGCATATATGTTGCCCTTATTTGTGTAGACAGAGGCACAGCCATACACAGCATACTTGTTCAGCATCCTTCAACTATTATATTGTTACGAAAGAACATAAGAAATGAGGAGACTGCAAGAGGCCAGTTAAATGACCTACACGAGGCAACTCCTTCCCCCACCCGTGGAATAATCCAATATTTAGCCATCCCACCTGTCATCCCTATCCATACTCTGATCCAACCGTCTTTTAAAGCTACCTATTGACTGCTAGTGCTGGCACAGAATCGTATGCGCATATCAAGTGGGAACTAGTGAAGTAGGCACAAAGGGGGAGGGGTGCTTATGTCTGTGTGTGTGTGTGTGTGTGTGTGTGTGAAAATTGGCGGGATGTTTGCGCGGGCTTTCCTTGAGGCACCCTTATTTATGTAGGTAGAGGCACAGCCATACACAGCATAATTGTTCGGCATCCTTCAACTAATATATTGTTACGAAATGGGGGGATGGGCGGTGCTTACGTCTGTATGTGTGTGTGTGTGTGTGTGTGTGTGTGTGTGTGAAAATTGGCGGGATGTTTGCACAGGAAAACCACTGTGTAGCGTCGCCCGACAGTCAGCTCTTTTCACGCAAACGAGAAGGATATTACTCAAGGCGTTCGTGTTTCTCGCGTGTTTCCGTGTGCTTGTATAGAGAGGAAGTGGTGGTTGTGGTGGAGTTGTGGTAGGAGCTTATACTCCTCACTTTGTGAGGAGTATAAGCTGCCAGTAGGCTATAACTTGTGACTTTAAGTTTACCGGAAATAAAAGTGTTGAGCAGGCACGCATCTTTCTTTCTCCATCAAAGTGTTCTGTGAACGTCTATGATGTCTAGTTCTCTGAGTTTCCAGCCCCTGCGACTAACCCAGTATAAGCAGCTGTAAGCTGCTCTTGTTATGGCCTACAGAGGAGGTACGTAGCAATATGTATATATCGAGGTACTGAACCTCACTAACCACGCGAAATATATGCGGAGCCAAGCATCACATAAGAACATAAGAAAATAAGGAAGCTACAAAATGCCCGGAGGCCTGCACTAAGTAGTTCCTATTAATCCTAATCCCCCTTATTATCTACACCCACCTACATCCCCATCCATGAAATCGTCTAGTCTTCTCTTAAAACTCCCTATTGTCTGTGCACTAACTACCTGCTGACTGAGTCTGTTCCAATCATCTACCACCCTATTTGTAAACCAATTTCTGTCTTTCTTTATTAAATCTACATGTTTCTAGTTTGAATCCGTTATTTCTTATTCTATCCTGACTACTGATCGTAAAAACTTTTCCTACATCCCCCTTATTAAAACCCTTCACCCACTTAAATACTTCAATCAGATCTCCCCTTATTCTACGTCGCTCCAGTGAGTGCAATTTCAAAAGATTTAGTCTCACGTTGACGTTTTATCATATTACAACACCCATGACCCCCATCACCCAATGAGTTGATCTGCTGCTGCTATAAGTGTAGCTATCTGGATCTTGTTTAAAATGACGCGTTGTTGGATTTTTCATGCAGTGAAAGCAAATGCCTCCAATTTTTTCTTTTTTTCTCATAGTCATGTAGATACGTGTTAAAAAACATATGCGTTTGCTTTTTTTCTGTGTAGAAACAACAAAAAATGTCTATAGTCTCCTTCACTTTTATCAGTGACGTCACCACTAATTCTCCAGTCGCGTATATATATATATATATATATATATATATATATATATATATATATATATATATATATATATATATATATATATATATATTTTTTTTTTTTTTTTTTTTTTTTTTTTAAATAATTGAGTTATACCCATAATACTATGATTTGTGAAGGAAAAGTCTTGATATATATGAACAATGAGGCTGTTTTGCCTTAGAAGTACCATTAAGATGAAAAAAAAGTGAAAACACGTCCATTTGCTTGAAAAACACATGACTGCCAAACGTACAAATCTTAAAGTAACACGTTGCATATACCTTTTCTTACATGGTTAAGAAAAAAATAATCGTAAAAACACAATATAAAACATGGATTTAAGACCACTATATGGTTGTTATTGAGTAATAGATAGTAAATGTGAGTGTTGTAGGAGTTTTAAGTTTGTGTTCAGGCAGCGAGGAGGCCGAGAAACCTCACTTCAGACTACCACACAGCCGGTCATAATACAAGGGTGATGGGCGTCCAAGTATATACTACAGCACCTGGGAACGGTGGGTTTTAACACCTTCAGTCACATTACATGGACTGAATAAACGTGTACAGTGCATAGAAAGTCCCTTAAGTTGTTGCATAGACTTGATAACCTATAAGAAAAAAGGGAGGGGATTATAGGCAAACTGAAACCTGCCACCGGAATGTTCGTGAAAAAGGTTACTATTTATTAATCCCACCCCAGAGACTCCCTAAATTACCTAGAAACTTCTCTCAGATAATCAGGCTGTTGGGTTTTATATGTTTGTGAGTTCTATTTATGTTATTTAGAAGTGTTAGGTGTTGTATTATAGGGTGCAGCAGGGTCGCTTCACCACATTCCTCATTGCGCATGTTTCTTCAAGGACGGTCGTTACTCCCTCCCACGGTTTGCGGAAATAATATAGACCAATACATGTGAATTTCAACCCCAATACGTAGTGATAGTAACTTGTGATGGTGTATTTTTTTGTTATAGTGACTCCATTTTCCGACAAAACAAATTTTTACGGATAAATGTTCATGTGTGGAATTAATTGGATTTGTTTTTTTTTCCTGGAATTCACTTTTTTGTTTATTAGCCCGGGTGGATTATTTGGTTATAGTATGAAACAATTGCATGAATTTGATTAGATAACCATTTTCAAAATGGTTGAAGGTTAGTGATAGACTTGACAAGATATGAATTGTTCATAAGGAAGGCAACGATATGTTTTTTTCTCTCTCTCTAATGGTCGAGGTATGGCGGTGGTAGTGGATAGGAAGTGATATCAGCACATCTAAATAATCACCTGCTTCAAAGGAAAACATCGGAATATGTTATTTTATTTCTGACAAGGATCACTGGGCGTCGCTACCTTTAACTCCCAACCTGTCATAACATTACTGTCAGTATGTTGATACGCCCACCCACCTCACCTATAAAGGACTCACAATAAATAAAGGGGATTATTGAGATAAAGTTTGCCTACTAATTGAGACACTGACGATTTATTTGTGGGTAGGATATAATGCTTTTACAATGGTAACGTCATAACAATTAACATTTTAATATACGAAACCAAACCTATCCCTGCAGGTGTAATCTAACCTAACTAATCCTCCGTGACTAACCTAACGCTAAGTTTATTACAATATTATCTTTTTGGTTTCTGAATTCTGTTTAAGAACAATTAAATACGTGTGTTGCAATGTATGAAATATTTCAGCACCGCAAAGTGTACGCGGTATTCCATCACATTGAATAATAATACTGCTTATATGAGCAAATATTTCATTGTGTGGATATACTTTGAAATGTGAAACATCTGTATGATATTTAACCTGCTAATTAGATAATTAATTCGGATCAGTGACTGGAAATTTGTCCTATGAGTGCAGACTAACGTAGTTGCTTTATGATCTTATGTCTAGATTTCTGATAATGTAAACTGAAATTATATCATGACAAGTATAAAAACAAATTTGTTATGCATAGTAGTAATTTGTTCGTTAATTGCTAAAATTTTAATTTGATATATATATATATATATATATATATATATATATATATATATATATATATATATATATATATATATAATTATTCATTTACTGATTTATTTATATTTCTCTTCCTTTTCAGGCCAGACATGGCCCAAAAATGGTCAGCGAGTAGTGGTTCATTATACAGGTAAGAAACATTTGCACCATCCTATCTGAATATATGCTTTTTGTTGATCACAATAGCTGTTATTAATTTATATCTCCTTTCACCTTGGTCGCCTTGAGACTATATGGGATTGTCTTTTTGAATACGGTAGCTAACCACAGTTCACTTAACAGAAAATAGATACAGGACATAAACCAAGGAAATGTGAACCTAGAAATATCAGCAAGAAAGGAAAGCTGGGAATCCTCCCTTCCTGTGTGTGTGTTTGTATTTATTTTTTATTTTATTTTATTTATTAATTTCTTCTTTTCAAATGGCAGGCCAAATTGAGGTATGAATGAAGGAATGAATATGTAAGAATAAGAAGAGAGGGAGGAAGAGAAGAGATTAAATTGATATAGTTGACAAGTGTAAGGAAGAAGTGAGGCTGTTTTATAGATTTATTGATGGAAAAATAAAACAAAGTATTGCTCGATTTAATGAAAATAAGGAAGTAAATGAAGACTCAAAATACATGAGTGAAGTACCAAATAAGAATTTCCATAATGTTTACAACCTAATCTTACAATAAAAAGCAAAGACAAAAGAGAAAAAATGAGATCTTGGAAATCAGGATAGATAGAGAAAAGATAAAGGAAATGAAGAAATTGGTAGAAAGGAAAGTAATAAGACCAGATGAGATATCTGGAAGGAATATAGACAAGAAATGGCTGCTCCAATTTATGATTTAGTTGAGTGTTCTCTTAAAATAGCAAGATCAGAAACCAGAATTTTATAAACAAGATATATGAATGGAGCAAGACATAGAAAGGAATTTAGAAATAAGATGTCCTGTAATATAAATGGAGAAGTGTGAAATGAGGTCAACATGAACCATACGAGTATAGCTCGGGCCCTGTATACTTTTTAGTCAGCTATATTAACCTGTCTTTGTACTTGGTTGCTGTTCTTGATGAGCCGTTTCCACCTACATCTATCACCTGTCATGTTGGTATTTAGGCCTTTCTTGCTCATATCCACTGCTATGCAATCTTTCCATCTTGTCTTGGGTCTTCCTCTCTTCTTCTTTCTCCATTGCTTCTCATGATGTGCCCATACCATCTAAATCTTGCCTCCTGTGTCTTGTTCCAAACCTCTGCCATCTTTACTGTTCCTCTGATCCTTGCATTGCTTTTTCTGTCCTCCCTTATCACGGCACACATCCTACTTCCATCCTCCTCTCGTTTATTTTCTTCACAAGTACTGCCTCCGCCCCGTACATCATCACTGTATATTACAACTAGGTAAATACACACACAAACACACAGTAATTTCTCTTATTATTTACAGGAACCCTGACTGATGGGTCAAAGTTTGACTCCTCCCGGGACCGTGGTAAGCCTTTTAAGTTCCGCATTGGGCTTGGAGAGGTGATCCGCGGCTGGGATGAAGGTGTAGCTCAGGTAAGGAAAAGCACAGATGTTGTAGAGGTCAGAACAAGGATTTAGTTAAGGCAAAGTTAGTCTTCAATTTCATAATACTTACTACTATTCAGGTTTTACTCTTCATTTGATTAGACTTACTGCTATATGAATATGTATATACTTTTTCTCCTAATATTGACTTTAGAAATGTTAGTAATTAATTAATAAAAGAGAAGTACTTATATACTTAACTTTTTAAGAAAATGTTAGTTCATGGATAAACGGATATATGTTTGTTTGTGTATTATATAGCTATATAATTACAGTGAACAGTGATTATAACTTATTCATGGGATGATGAAAGATGATAGCATTTTCAAATCCTATTGGTACTTCAAACTTATCAGTAGTTGATAAGGAAACATTTTGTGTTGTAGTTAACTCACTGTAATAATTATTAGGCTTAAAATTGAGAACAGATGCATGTAGTATATGTTCATGCCTTCCATAATGTAAACAAACATTGTTGGTTATTAGCATACAGTGAGTTAGGATTGTGGTGGGCAGCCCTTGAGTAATACAATAATAATATAATAATACAGTAATACTAACTGCATCATCATACACCCAAACCAGACTAGATGCAATGTTCATACTTGTCCTTGAGCTGACCAAGTGAATGTGCTTTTATAACAACACTTGAAACTTATTGACTTTCTCTCCAATAACAAATCCAAACCATGAAAAGGACGCATAATGACCATTTGAGGAAAGTTTAATTTAAGTAATGATTTAATGCACAATTTAATCCTTATTTATCTTTGCTTACAATGTGTATTGGCACACAGATGTATTTCATGTATTTTGATTTCTATATGTTAACTGGACCTGCATCCGTTGCTTCTTTTCTCCTACTGTCCTCTTTACAGGGTCTGGCAACAAGCGGGGTTTTTTTTTCTACTTATTTTTATTTTCCCTTACCCAGCATCCTTTTAACGTAAAACAAAAAACAAAAAAAATATGTATGGTATATTATTTTTGTAACATTTTTTCCATTAGATGTCTGTTGGTCAGAAGGCTCGCTTGGTCTGCACTCCAGACTATGCCTACGGGGAGAAAGGTTTCCCCGGTGTGATTCCTCCCAATGCCACACTTACTTTTGATGTAGAGCTGCTGGCTGTGGAGGCTTCCTAATGACAAGTTGCACACTGCTGCTGCTGACTTTTGGGAAAGCAAGTGTAAGGAATTCTGGTGTGTACTAAGAGTGGCCTAATTTGGTTCTTCCATCCTCTTCCTTCAATTAAGACAGATGAATTAATTAACAAGTTTTATTAATTTTCATGCATAAAATTTTAATTCAACTATTTATTATCACAAAAGTATACATTGATGATGCCTCCATTTGCTCAGGAATACTAAAGTGATGTGGATACTCGGCAACAAAGGTTCCAGTGCCGCCCTTGTTAGCCAAAAAGTCCTGTAAAGCAGTACACTATGATCCTTGTGAGATTAGAGTTTTGTTCGACTACACGTGCAATTTTATATGTATTTTTACTTGATTACGTCTGCCTCTGACCTCAGTGATGCTTTATCATTTTAGCTCCAGCAAAGGACGTTTACAAAAAATAAATGGCAAAATTATGTATTACAATGCAATGTGTATTACATTGATAATTGACTTGTTTTAAAGTCAAATAGTTATGTTGCAAGATTTGGCCTCTAATTAAGCTTACAGTGCAGCAAAGTTTTGTCTGATATTGATGTCTGAACAGTAACTGGAGAAGACTACTTGTTTATGTTTACACCAGAATGTTCTGCACCATATATATGTTGTTTTTTAGAGAGCAGCAGTCATTAAAAAAAAAGTTTTGTCTTGTCACACAGAATATCTTTGATGTTTACTTGTTTAATCTCTTAACCAGTGAATTGAATGGTTGAATTTACGAATTCAGTATTATTACTAACTGTCCATTCAAGATGCAGGTTGGAGTAGTCTGTGAATGATTAAAGCAATGCACTCAACTAGATTTAGCTGTCATATGAATAATTATTGTAACTGTTATAGTTTTCAAACCGAGTGCAATGCTTTAGGAGAGCTTCACTGTTCTTATTGTATTAGAAACCATGAGTTTGCATTACACATTACTTTGGGTACAGTGATAAGGTGAAGAGCATTCCTTTTAATACTCTCGACTGTAGAATACTCTGCTGTGGGTAGGCCTGTGCTTCTGTAGTGTAGGTACATTATCTTGGATTTGTTTGGTCTGATTAACCCTACAAAGGATAATAGACCCAAGGTTCTGTAGCTCTTCTTCCAGTTTGCAGACTTTTTTTATATAACTTCTCAGTACAAGGTTCTTCTGGTCAAATAAAATATAAATCATTGTGAAAGCTTAATTTTTCTCAAATTTATATAAGTTTGATTTTAAGACTAAAATTTATATTTGTAAGGTATGTCATAGAAACACTTAAAAAAATTGAAAGGAAGGAAAAAGGTTAGACATATATGGATTAAAAAAAAACATGGTAAGTGTTTGGCGCACATGAGCTGCCTTCAGTAGGTTAACTGGTCTCTTGCAGCCTCCTTATTTTCTTGTGCTTTTATATTCCAATGTTCTTATGCAGGTAAAAACAGATTTAAGGAACCGTATTCTCCTGCTAACATTAATGTATGGATCAGAGACTTGGACATAGAATATAGGACAGCAGTCAAGACTGTGTGGTGTGGAAAGAAATTATCTGAGAGGAGCTTGTGGCAAGACGAAATGGGAGAGTGAGAGCAATGAAATATATGACATGGGAACTTATGCAAATTGTGTGGAATGGATGGAAAGAAATAATTTAAGGTGGTCTGGTGATCTTGAGAGAAACGGTGAA
>JAXIVD010004205.1:0-7500 GCA_036785275.1 Cancer borealis | reverse complement strand
CATTTGTTGTGTACGATACTTCACTTAGAAAAATGTCAATGGTAATTCACTTCTTTCCCTTCCATCTCAATTAAATCGTAAAGTGGTATTTATTTTCATCTGAGTGGGTCAAAAATGTTCTTCAAATATGTGCAACATAGAAGTGCAAAAGTAATCATGTATAGTGGATATTCCCTTTTTAGATAAAAAACATACTGATGATTGGTCGCAAGTTTGGTCATAAAACTGTTGCTCAAATTGTGTGCATTTGGTCATGTATCTTTGGTGCATACTAGTGTTGTCGTTGTGTTGCCTGTAGTGTCGAAGCCATCATAGGATTGTGTGCTCAAAACACACCCTAAAGAGGCTTGTGATGCATAAACATACTCGTGTTTCTTGCCTCATCTGGTATTTTAATTGATGCTGATGGCTGACATTACATTAACTTTTTATACATTATTTATACTGATAATATGAAGAGATAGGTGTGAAATGTTTCTCAAGCAAAGGAAATAATTTGAAGTTAGGCTAAGTTGCAAATTGTTCCACAAAAACAGGTGGTAGACCTAAGGCAGTGATTCCCAAACTGAGGGTAATTTATCCCCTGGGGGTAATATAACAGTTTTTCGGGGGTAATGGAGGGGTGACAAAATCAAATATATATAGTGTTTTAATATAGCCATATACATCAATATTGACAACATTTTGTGAAAGGGGTAGCACGCCTAAAGTGGTTATCACACTGGGCTATTTTTCCTCCTACCTCCAACAAATTGGCGGTTACCGCCGACTTCCAGCACTTTTCCTCCGATTGTCGGAGCAGTTTTGCAGTCCGCGCGGTTTGGGAAGGAATCAGATGCTAGAGCAAAATTTGAAGTCAAATGACATTCTATGTAAATTGTTGAGAAGACAAAATAGTTTGCCATCATTTTATTTCTTGCATAAGTTGCAATAGAATAATGATTACAAATAAGTAAAATAAAAAAGAAAAGCGACTTTAAATTAGAACAACATATCAGTTGATCTGACCAATTGTGAATATAATGTGCTTTCAAGAACCTCTTTTCAAGAATCTCTTTAAGGTCATTAAAGTGGGCACATAACACTGCTGCAGCGACAATTCTTGAATAAAAGCCCGTCGTCCTGAAGAGGTTGGCCATTGTTGCTGGAGCTAGAAATAAACTTAAACAAACGCGTGTCGAGTGTCTGCTAGGAGGTGTCGGCTGTGCTGGCTAAAATCGAAGGTTGAAGCTAGGATGTAGGAGGAAAAATAGCCCAGTGTGATACCCGCTTAAAGCTGGATATTTTTTCTGTTGACTTGCATTGTATTAGGTGGGATAGGTTAAGTTAGATAAGCATAAATAATAACCTCAAAATGTTACAAAATACAAGAAAGATGGTGTACATAATACATTTGTAACATTGTTTGCCATCATGCAAATATATTGTATAGTATTGGTAGATAATGCATTTATTTAAATGCAAAGATTCTGAAGGCATTACTGTTACTGATGAAATTTTACATTGAATTTATTTACATGCATAATCAAGTCATTTAAGATTGTCAATTAGATTTTCAATTATTATTTATGGGTGGTTGATAAATATTTAGTTAATAGAATTCTCCTCCAATAATTTTTTTTACTTGACAGTGTAGAATAAGAAACATTGTCTTTGTCAGAAGTAATAAAATTTGCCATGAATATGTTTTTGACAAGTATATAAATAATTTCAAACATTATCCTTGTTTGAAGTATAGGATTACAACTATTAGCTATCTGTGTTTCTAAAACCATTACATTGAAATTAAATTCACAGCTTTATCTCAAAAAGTTCCTGCAAAATTACTGAAAAAAATTAAATTGACAAAAATACTTCCGCAAAATGTATATGCATGATGATTTTTTATTTAGCAATATTTTTGACTAATTTGCATTCCTAGGTCAGGACAAGGAAAAAAAATAGCATATTCCTAACTTCAGGACATCAGTAAATCATGATTTGCTTATACAACATCAATATCCTAGAAATAATTTGTTTATATCCATTTTTTTCTATATTCTTACAGTTCATAGAATAGACTTAACTACCTGGATTTCTTACTTGGACTGAACATTTTTTTTTTTTTTTACAACCATGAGTGTGGAAACTTATGAAAGCAGTCGGTATGCACATGATATATATGATTAGCAGGCGTGTGTGTGGCAATGGTTAGATAGCAGTGTAGTAATGCAGAACAGAACAGGGAGGTATAGGGAGCTAGGTATAAGGGGCCACAGAACTTCTCACCACCACCACCAAAGGGATCCCAAGTTGTAATTAGGTGTGGCAGTGAGTAGTGGGGATGAACAAAAGAAAGAAAAAAAGAAAGTTAGTTTATTTCATAAAGCGAAGTTGGATTTGATCTTAAAAACTCTAAATTCTAAATTAGTGCATTCTTGATAGATGTGTAGAGGAGGAAATGGGTTTGGTTAGCAAATAGTGTAGCTACCATTGAACATATTATATTTATTAATCAATTATATTTCATTTGCAGGCTGAATGAACTTGGGTTAAGGAATGCATAGCCTGGCACTTGTGCCAAAATGAAGATTGACAGAACTAAGTTGAAGAAAAGCAGCTCAGAAGTTGTAAGCATTGATTTTTGCAATGTTTTAAACTACATTTTTCTGATATTTGTGATACTGTGTGTGTGTGTGTGTGTGTGTGTGTGTGTGTGTGTGTGTGTGTGTGTGTGTGTGTGTGTGTGTGTGTGTGTGTGTGTGTGTGTGTACCTAGTTGTAGTTTATGGGAAATGAGCTAACACTCGTGGGGTCTGCTCTCATTATCTTTCTCTATCAATTTTAGCTTTAAAGTCATGCACACACCTCTCTTCCACTGTCTCACTATCCAGTCTATTCCAAGTATCAATGCATCTGTGACGTGTTGCAAGCACCTTGTCTTCTTCAGTCTCTTACCATGTCTCCTTGTATTTTTTGAGTCCCACACAAACAAATCATCCCTGTCAAGTTTATCCATTCCATTCATTGTTCTATACACCCCTATCAAGTCTCCCCTTTATCTCCTTTTTTTTTCCCAATGAGATCAGTCCCAATTCATCCAATCTTTCCTCCAGTTAGATTTATTAGACTTGGAGCCAGTGTTGTTGTTGTGTGCGTGTCTCTCTCTCTCTCTCTCTCTCTCTCTCTCTCTCTCTCTCTCTCTCTCTCTCTCTCTCTCTCTCTCTCTCTCTCTCTCTCTCTCTCTTTATACATACATATATATATATATATATATATATATATATATATATATATATATAATAAATATATTTTTTATTTGTATATTTATTTGTCTATTTCCGTCAGCCTGGAGATTGTGGCTGGCTAATTGAAAAGTTGCAAAGCTGTAGCAATGAGGAACTTCTGCCAATCCTGCAGAGTGTGGAATCATGGAGCTATGGGAAGTGTGAGCTCTACCACTGGATTGATGTGCTGGACAGGTAAGGAAGGTGGTGTGGTAGGGGTGTTCTCTCCTCTCATTGGTGTATTTACTTAGTTATATTTACAGGTTGCCTATCAATATTCTGGTTCCATCAGTTTTCCGGCATGAATTTCAGAGCGCAGTTTCAAATTTCCTGGGTTGGCACACCACTGTTTTCGGGAGGCGCTGTACCCAAAACTAGCTGTTTGCTCATGCTGTTTAATTCCTGTTCACTGGCGGGGACAGAGAAACGCATGGGAGTGGTGGTGTCTTTACTTGTGTCAGCTTGGTACAAGTGAAGGTGAGATAGTGCAAACACAGCACCGGCTGAACTCGCTCTGCTCGTTGGACTCTCATGAGGAGAGAGCTCGACTGTGACTAAGCTTTGTTTGAAACAGTTCAGTCAACGTGTACCTAGTTGTAGTATATAGGGCCTGAGCTACACTCATGTAGTCCTGTCTTCGTATCTATATTAGTCTAGTTTTTCCTTCAGTTGATGTATATTTTTTGCCATTATCACCTCTTCCTTCAGTCCATTCTAATTATCTATACTTCTTTGGGAGAAACTGTACGTTTTTGTATCGTTCAAGCAATTTCCTTTCTTCTTTTTTTTCTTGTGTCCCCTCAAATTTCTAGCCTCTCCTTTTCTTCTCAATATTAGGTCTTTTCTATCTGTTTCCTTGAGGTTGTTGTGCTACAGGTTTTGGTCTCAAGTTTAAGGTGTAAGTTGTTAGTTGTTGGAAATAGTTTGTTACAAAAATGGAACATGGTGTCTTTGAAATGATTGCAATTGCTTTGTTGATAATTGTTATGCAAAATAATGATGACAATGATGATAAATGTTCTATTTTGATTAACCTCAGATTTTTTTTTTTACATTTTTACAATATGAACTATTATATTGATGACATTTTATTTGATTCCTATTTAAGTATTTCTATCCTACAAGTAATTTGACTTTGCAGATTTGATACAATCCTAGAGGAGGCAACCGACAAGGGAGAGGATGACAAGTGGGTGTTGCCGTGTGACCTTACAGACACCAATCATGTGAGTAAATCAATTTTTTTCATCCTATGCCATTTCAGGAAAAAAAAAATTTGCCAAACAGTACATTGCTTCCTCCAATTTTGCGTGATCTGATTTTGCGATACACCAATTTTGCGACCGAGACCAACAATTTCCATCTCCGCAAGCCCAAGTACAGTAAAATGGTCATTAAGATTGATTTTTTTATGGATAATGATAATGTTTATGTTTTCTGTAGTTTTCTTTATTGTAGGATGTATAATTGCATGTATTTGTGTACAAACAAGGCCAAAAATATGACTAAAATCACCATAAGTTAGATTAATTATTCCAATTTTGCAAATTCGCATTTTGCGGCTTGCAATGTCAACCAATTTCATGCAAAATTGGAGGAAGCACTATATAAGGAATAAAATGCATTCATGCTTTACAAAAGAAACATCAATCAGGTTTGTAAATGATTCCTCTCTTTGAAGAAAAATAGATTAATATAAACTTGCCTAGAAAAGAACCAGTTAATGAAAATGTGTTAAGTTAATGATCCTCATACAACTATAAGCTTGTTTAAAAAGTAATTAAGAATATGTATGGCTTGGCGACCTCTCTCTCCCCCCCCCCCCCCTTTTTTTTTTTTTTAATGCTCAATAATATTCCACCATTGATTATATGATTCTTGCAAATGGCTTGAAATATTTCATTCACATCTTTAGATTGTTTCATTTGAGGTTGCAGTTCTGGTAAATATTCGTAAGATGACCCATTCAATATCTCATTACCTTTATAATGCACTGCAAATTCAACCTCAGATACTTGTTCAGATCACCTCAAACAGTTATGCCGCTGAATTACAGAAAAAAATACGAATTTCTTTTTTGCTTCTCTTCGAAAAGTAAAGTTTAGTTCCTGGTCTGAATAAGGTTCTGTTATTTGTCAATACGAGTTAAGGTTTGGTTAATTTATGTTATGTTATGTTAATTTAGAAGATCTCAAATATTTTTATTTCAACCCTTTCCATCCATCCACATTTCATTAAGGTCCAGGAGTTGGTGGTGTGGGTTCTCCACTTCACTACCTTGCTGGTGGAGCACTCCTTCTCCCGACACTTGTACTCATCAGTGGAGCACCTCATTACCCTCCTATCCTCCACCTCCATGACCATTGTGTTGGCCGTCCTCAACCTGCTCTACATGTTCAGTAAGAGGTAAGATTAATACATTATGGGAAAGGAAAGAAGGAGGGAAAGGAAGGAAGTTGGATGCATTATGGGAAAGGAAAGAAGGAAAAAGGAGGGAGGATGGGAAAAGGAGGAAGGGAAAGGAAGGAAGATGGATGCATTATGGGAAAGGAAAGGAAGGAGAAAGAGAAAGGAGGAAGAAAGGGAAAGGAAGGAAGATGGATGCATTATGGAAACGGAAAGGAGGAGGGAAAGGAAGAAGAAAGGGAAAGGAAGGAAGATGGATGCATTATGGGAAAGGAAATGAAGAATAAAAGGAGATGGATGAAGACGGATGCATTATGAGAAAGGAAAGAAAGAAAAAAGGGAAAGAAAAAATAGATGAATAAATAATGCAACAGCATTCATCCTCTCACTGACACTTACACTTGAATGCTTTACAAACAGGTCCAACTTCATCACCCGGCTAGCAGTGGCCCCCCGGCAGGCACTGTTAACCCGCCTCATCAACCTAGCGGAACCCTGGGGAGGCAAGGACAATGGCTTTGGCCTTGCACAGTGCTGCCAGAACCTGCCTCTCACTGTAAGTTGAAGGAGCATTTATTACATTGTATGTGTATGTGTGTGTGTGTATGTTTCCTTTGAGAGACTAGCAAATGTCTACACCACACCCTGAAGGGTAAATAAGGTGTGCTATATAGAAAGATGTTTTAAAATGAAATTTTTTCAAAAAGGAATCTATCTTCCTAGACTGAATGATGACATTTATTTTTTCTTTGTTGTGTGATTTCCTTAGAAGTCTTTACCTTGAGTTCTCCCTGAACTCAGTCTTGGTTACCCAATTTTAAGGGGAATATATCTTGTATACAAGCATAGATACATATTATCTTTAAGTGTGTGTGTGTGTGTGTGTGTGTGTGTGTGTGTGTGTGTGTGTGTGTGTGTGTGTGTGTGTGAGTAGTGAGAATTGTTATCTCTGCAACAATTAATTGCATTTCTTTGGCAGGATTTTCCTGAGAATGCCACAACACTACATTATGAGTTCTATGGTGAGCACCAACAACAGCCGCCATACCACACTGACGCAGCTGGTGGCACTAGTGGTACTAGTGGCAGCAGCAGCAGTGGTGGTGGTGGCAGTAGTAGTTGTAGAGGAAACAGTTCTATCATTACTATTCACATAGACAATATGCAGAATATCAACAAGTCACCAGCCCAAGTTATGGAGGAACTGATGCAGGTGTATAAAGTGCCTAGTGAGAAACAGGTGAGAGGCTTCAAATATTCCTAACTTTGTGTTCTTAAATTGCAACTTTTGGCAAGCGTAATGTAATGTAATGTATATAAAAAAATATTTTTTATTTTTTTAAAATACATATTTGATCACACATGTATTGAGTTGAAAATATATTACAATAGCTATTTGGGTGTGCTTGAATATTAAGGATAATCTAATTTTTTCTTTTCAGATGGTCCTTTTTACTCATATAAGATTAGCCCATAGTTTTGGGTTGTATGAAACCCGGTTGCAATGCGTGCAAGCCAGACTACAGGCGTTGTCAGTACTGGTGTATTGCAATGCTTTACAGGTTAGTGCTGTTTTATTTCGTTTTTAAAAATGACAGAGTATATGTGCAACAATACCTACGCCAAATAACAAACAAGCAAAAGGCAAGCCCATCTTTGCCAACGGTTTGTGATATACGGGGAAAAAAAAAGAAAGAAAAGGATTTTATTCTTCACATTTTTGTTGTCCCTTAGCTAGTACCCTTTTAATGGGGGGAAAAAAAAAAAAAAAAAAAAAAAAAAAAAAAAAAAAAAAAAAGAAGAAGAAGAAGAAGCAGCAACATTACTAT
>JAXIVD010004204.1:10000-38023 GCA_036785275.1 Cancer borealis | reverse complement strand
CTCAGAAAAGTGCATAATTATTTGTTTATTTGCGTGTGTGTGTGTGTGTGTGTGTGTGTGTGTGTGTGTGTGTGTGTGTGTGTGTGTGTGTGTGTGTGTGTCTGGTTTCTTTATTGCTATGTATTAAAAATTGATGTTTTATATATGTTGAAGTTTAGGTATTTTATGTGTATTTTTTTGTTTTTCTGTCTGCCTGTCTGTCTGTCTGTCTGTCTGCCTGTCTGTCTGTCTGTCTGTCTGTCTGTCTGTCTGTATGTCTGCCTTCTTAACTCGATCGTATAAATAGCATACTTATTAATTATGTGTGTGTGTGTGTGTGTGTGTGTGTGTGTGTGTGTGTGTGTGTGTGTGTGTGTGTGTGTGTGTGTGTGTGTGTGTGTGTGTGTGTGTGTCCGTGTATTTGTGTGAGTGTGTGTGGATGTGGGTGTACATGTGGGTGTGCGTGTTGGTGTGTGTGCGTGTGTTTCTGACCTAATAACACACTGTACTGTTGGCTTCTCAGGTAATTATGTACATGACCTTGAGATGAGGGAAGTGGGTCACGTATTACTAGTGTGTGTGTGTGTGGGTGTGTGGTGTGTGTGGTGTGTGTTTGTGTGTGTGTGTACATAGAGACAGACAAACAGATGAGACAATAGCAAACTCACAAATAAATAGATAAATAGATCATACAAATATACAAACAAATACCTATATTGAACCCTTCCTCCTTATATTTCCTTCCTTTCTTCCTCTCTCTTCCCTTCCCTTCCCTTCCCTTCCCTCCCTCCCTCTCTACCCTCCTCTCCTCTCCTCTCCTCTCCACAACCGACACTTCACAAAACAATTCTTTACATCACTGTGTCTCTCTCTCACCTAACAAATACCTCCACTGTTATTCCTCCTTCACCTGTTTGACTGTTGAGAGTTCCTCCTCAGCCCTTCCCTCCTTGCCACTCCTTGTGAAATAGGTCACGTTTGGGCGGCTCACTGATCGAGGTCACTACTGATTGATTGAGAAACGTTGACCTGCCTGTTACTTGGTCCTGTCACTTTTCCTGTCACCTGATTTGAAACACTGCTATTTAAGGACAGGAAAAGGGACAGATATGCTTAGAAAAAGTCAGACAGATGGACAGAGGATAGACAGACAGATAGACGTGCAGTGAGGCGAACAAGAAAAGAGACAGGCAAGCAGGTAGAAAGATAGGCAGAGAGAGAGAGAGAGAGAGAGAGAGAGAGAGAGAGAAGAGAGAGAGAGAGAGAGAGAGAGAGAGAGAGAGAGAGAGAGAGAGAGAGAGAGAGAGAGAACACTGGGTTTAAAGAGCTTTCGAGAGGATGGAAGAAGAGCAGGAGGATGAGAGAGAGAGAGAGAGAGAGAGAGAGAGAGAGAGAGAGAGTGAGAGAGAGAGAGAGAGAGAGAGAGAGAGAGAGAGAGAGAGAGAGAGAGAGAGAGAGAGAGAGAGAGAGAGAGAGAGAGAGAGAGAGGACGCTTCTCAAAGGTTAAAAGTCGACAAGATCCGCAGTAATGTTGTTGTTGTTGTTGTTGTTGTTGTTGTTGTTGTTGTTGTTGTTGTTGTTGTTGTTGTTGTTTATTTGTTTTTGTTGATATTGTTTCGTTAAAGTTTTATATATTTATTTTAGACAAGTGACAATTTACTTCAGACATTTTTAAAGTAGGTTTGTTTATGAAAAATCAAATTTATTACAACCAACCTAGCATACTGTGAAAGTGTGTGTGTGTGTGTGTGTGTGTGTGTGTGTGTGTGTGTGTGTGTGTGTATGTGTGTGTGTGTGTATGTGTGTGTATGTGTGTGTATGTGTGTGTGTTTGTGCATGAATGTGTATATGTGTCTACGTGTATATGTGTCTGTGTGCATATGTGTGAGTGCGTGTTGTGTGTATGAATGTGTGTATGTGTGTGTGTGTGTGTATGTGTGTGTATGTTTGTAGAGAGGGGGGGTGCGATTCATTGATTGCGACGCCAGCGAGATCAGTGACGTCATTCAGTGTGTGGATGGGCCGAGGTGTGTTAATCAAAACACACACACGTATCCACACACACTCCAAACACACGCACACAAACACCTTCCATCCACACTAACAATACACATCGCCCTTCAATGCGTAGTAATATCCCTTCAAACACCCATGCGTTGCCCTTCATAGTGTAGGGTGAAGGGGTGAAGGGACTGTCTCTCGTAGTTATCGTAAGCGTGGCACCTCAGTCTGCAAGCCGCCCATTCATGCCGCAGCAGAGTCAGTATTGCCGTCACCACGCCCACCAACATTCAACTTTAAGACAATCCTGCCCAGCGCACGGCATACGCCCTTTCCTCTTTCTCCAAAATTCTCCTTTAAGACATCATTGGGTTTGTTACATTTTTCATCCCACATATTCGATGGTGGTGACGGTTAGTGATGGTGTGACGGGGTTAAGGCGTCGTGGTTTTGGTGTTGTGTGACGGAGCCGTGTGGCAACTCAACTCCCCCCGTCCCTACGGCTCCCAGAGACTGCAGAGTCCAGAGTAGTAACACAGAGAAGACTTGGCGAGGCGGGTTGTTGCACACCGTCACTCCCTATATCTGGCCTATACGTGACTCCCAAACGTTGCTCAGTGTTTATTTGATGAGCTGAATATTCGGTGTTTCGCTGTGACGCAAGAGAGTGTTAGTGTTGGGCGAGCAGCGTGACGGCCGCCGCGTGGAGAGTCGTGTAATATATGTCCGTGGTGAGGCTACGTCACTGCTTCAATTTTTGGCCCCAGCCGACCTTCTCTCTTTAGTGACATGGCGATCACGTCACTGGTGGCCGCTCCGTGTGTCTGTTGGGAGACCGTCACTCCACCGAGATGAGCTGACCGTGGCAGCACCTCACTCCACCCTCAGCAGACTCACGCCACGCCGTCCCTACACGCTATGCTGCCATGCTGACATGAGGCTATTCATACCACACAATTATCGCCTAAAGTAACCGATGTGATTCTTAGAAACAACTTCCTTCTCGAACCACTACAAGAATTCCGCGCGAGAAGTAATCGGATTAGTTTTCTTGAGAAAGTCTACGGTGCCGCCCAGTCATGTTTCACTACCAAGACCCTCGCTGTCACTCGGGCTGAAGAGAGACACCATCCAACGGGACTCTCTATCAGAGCCACGCCTTCCCGCTTCTGTCTTCCTCCTCCTTCGCTTCCTTCACCCTCTTTTTCGGCTGCGTGGGATGTGGTGACCCGCCCTGCTGCGGTGACATGTGGTGGTGTTGCTCTCTCTTTAACTGTGATAAAGCCGGGTTTCTCCGTGCCACCAACTTTTGGACACTGGCGCCCAACCCGCTCAGAACCAAAAAAGACGCCGTCCACCCTCACGCCTCCACCCTCGTCACACCTGCCTCCTTCTGCGACGACGACAGGTACTTCCTCCTCCTCCTCCTCTTCCTTCCAACTTACCTGTAGCTTTAGGGTTGATTTGCATATGATTATCTCTCTCTCTCTCTCTCTCTCTCTCTCTCTCTCTCTCTCTCTCTCTCTCTCTCTCTCTCTCTCTCTCTCTCTCTCTCTCTCTCTCTCACACACACACACACACACACACACACACACACACACACACACACACACACACACACACACAACACCTCGCCTGCTTTTGAAATGTCACTTGCTGTTAATGTATTAAAATTTCGCCATTTTCCTTAGTAGATTCGCCGTCCCTGACCACACGCTTGAGGTTGTGTGTGTGTGTGTGTGTGTGTGTGTGTGTGTGTGTGTGTGTGTGTGTGTGTGTGTGTGTGTGTGTGTGTGTGTGTGTGCATTAATGTGTCTCCTAAAGCTTGTTTATATTTTTGGTTACAATCTCGATGTTTTTTTTTCTGACCTCGGAAGTAAAGGTGTATTTTTAGTACGTGTAATTATTAAAGTATTTTTTTTGTTATTTTTTATTTGTAGTGTAATTGATTTAGGGAATGTCCACTTTTTTTAATTGTTTCCGGATAAAAAATAAAGTAGTTTATATATATTCAATTCTCTATGAACGTGAAAATAGATGCAGATTAGCGTTGATATAACTACTTCAGTCAATAACACAATTAATAGCAACTGTCTTACTACAAAATGATAGGAGGAATGCGTGTAAATATTTTCCCTTTTCATGTCCAAAACAAACGAAAAAATAAATAAATAAAACGAACACAGATGAAACAAAACAATAAACCAATTTGTCAAGATTTATAAAAAGATTCGTCCACAGGAAACAAAATACCAAATAAAAAAGTAGCCCAATATATCGAAAGGAAAAACATCGCGGGAAAGACGGATCATTCCCGCCTTTTTCCCTCTCTTGCGTAACCTAAACAAAAGGACACGCGCTCACAACCCGATACATTCCTTCACTTTAAAACACAAAAACACAAAGAATAACAACAATACCCCTCCTCTTAACACTAAATAACACTCCATAACACTTTCTTTATCATATTCCTTCACCTTAACACGATATCGAAACACCAGCTCACCTTCACTCATGAATTCTCGGCGGTGGTGATGGTGGTGGTGGTGGTGACGCGTCCTGTTGCAACGTTCACAAACCATGACGTCACAGCAAGGAGTGACGTCGACGCCTGCGCATAAATGTATTGATTCTGTGGCGCCGAGGAACAGGAGGGAAATATGATACGCTCGCCCTGGTTCTTATTTTTTTTTCCCTCCTTGTTCTTCCTTGTACTATGACTCTGAGTGTGTTTTGTTTTGTTTTGTGTGTGTGGAGGAAGTGAAGAGAGAGAGAGAGAGAGATAGAGAGAGAGAGAGAGAGAGAGAGAGAGAGAGAGAGAGAGAGAGAGAGAGAGAGAGAGAGAGAGAGAGAGAGAGAGAGAGAGAGAGAGAGAGAGAGAGAGTGAGAGGGCAACGACTTACTAATGCACGTGTTTATCCTTTCCATTATTTTCTTTCCTGTGTCTTCAACATTTCATTCTTGTCACATTATTGTTTTTCATTTGTTTTATTTATTTATTTATTTATTTTGCATTCATTCTTTCTCACTAATTAATATTATCACAAGGGAGAGAAGAGATCAATTAAGTATATATCGTAGCTTCTTCTTGTCCTAAAAAAATCATGAGAAAATTAATTGTATTGAATATCGGAAAGAGAAAAAAAAATTGTTACCGCTTTGAAAGGGAGATTTTGTTTGTTTGTTTGTTGTGGAAAATGTACGTAAACAAGTGTGAGTGTTTTTGTTGTTATCTGATTTGTTTGTTTATTTACTTGTTTGTCTCCTTTTTTTCTTTATCTATGCATGTATTTCTTTGTTTGTTGTTTATGAGCTTGATTTAATTATTTTATTTTTCCAGTCTTTAGTAACAATTATTTCGATGTTTCTGTAAAAGTGTGCGAGAGAAAAGTACATGTGTATTCTTTCTTGTCAACACACACACACACACACACACACACCACACACACACACACACACACACACACACACACACACACACACACACACACACACACATACATGAGGCACAGTTCCAAGTCTTCACAGTCTTACTCCTAGACAATGTATAGTAATGTATCTTCACTCTCGGCAAACCTTCTCTCCTTTATAATAATATCAGAAAAAAAGACGAGAATTTATCCCCGTCAGTAAGAAATCTTAGTCTTGACGCAAATTGAGGAAAGAGAAGGAAGGGGAAACAGGAAGTAAAATAAATGACATCTAGTTATATATAAGAAAGAGGAGAGAGGACAAAGAGGACGAAGAGGTTGTTGAGTAAGGTAGTCAAGAGGAAGAAGAGACGCTACCTTAGCCGAGGGGGTGAGGGTGAGGGAGGGAGAGAGGACAGAGAGAGAGGAGGGACAGTAGAATCAAATATTTAGAATGTGAAGGGTAGGAGAGGAGGATGGACGACAGACGAGATGCAGAAAAGTGAGAGAGAGAGAGAGAGAGAGAGAGAGAGAGAGAGAGAGAGAGAGAGGAGAGAGAGTGAGAGAGAGAGAGAGAGAGAGAGAGAGAGAGAGAGAGAGAGAGAGAGAGAGAGAAAGAGAGAGAAAGAGAGGGAGGAGTAATCAGTAAACAAGAATGTGGATTAAGTAATATTTGAATAGATAATCAAAACAAGCTAGCACGCACACACACACACACACACACACACACACACACACACACACACACACACACACACACACACACACACACACACACACACACACACTGCGTCACAACCTATATGTAGTAAATCATGTTTCTCGGCAAAGCGTGGCGTCATCTTTATTTTAAGAACAGGAACACGATTCTCTCTCTCTTTCTCTCTCTCTCTCTCTCTCTCTCTCTCTCTCTCTCTCTCTCTCTCTCTCTCTCTCTCTCACTCTCTCTCTCTCTCTCTCTCTCTCTCTCTCTCTCTTAAACAAAAACAACTACAACAAAAAAAAGAGGAAGATGACTTGACTGCGACGTAATATTACAGGTTTTCATATTTGGGTCCACGAAGAGAGAGAGAGAGAGAGAGAGAGAGAGAGGGAGAGAGAGAGAGAGAGAGAGAGAGGAGAGAGAGAGAGAGAGAGAGAGAGAGAGAGAGAGAGAGAGAGGAGGACACGGTCTGTATCAAAATGCCACGTAAATATATGACGTAATTGGTCACGTAACCTTTAGTGTCCCTGATGTAGTGTGTCGCAGTGATGACCTTCGTCCTCACTGCTTCCTCCGTGGTGGCGTCCATCCCCACGCTGGGCAGGGCGAGGAGGGATGCACGGAGGTAGATGCACCTTCCCTTTATTGGCCCTCCTTTCTTCTTCTCTCCCCCACGCACTCCCTACCTCTCCATCCTCTTTCTTTGCGTGATAGGAGGCTACCAAAGGTTTGCTTCACCCCTTCCATGGTGGAGGTGGTGGTGGTGGTGGTGGTGGTGGTGGTGTATGTTGTTACTGGGTTTATGGCTGCGTCAATGCTCGCTGCACGTGTGTCTCCTTTGACCCTTTGACTCACCTCTCACCCGCCCACAGGAGCAGCCGCAGCGGCAAGAGGAGCCAGCGGTCGCCGCCCGTCCAGCGTCAGCGGTGCATCCAGCTGGAGGGCGGCCAAAGCG
Organism: Cancer borealis; assembly: GCA_036785275.1. NCBI lineage: Eukaryota > Metazoa > Arthropoda > Malacostraca > Decapoda > Cancridae > Cancer > Cancer borealis. Next base: position 30,975 of record JAXIVD010004204.1, on the reverse strand, counting down.
AGGAAGACCGGCGCCGGCGGCCCCCCAGGGCAGGGCCGCCTCCCGCCCCCACCCACTTGCCCGCTCCAGACTCCCGGGCCGCCCACTTTGAGGTGAGCATTGGTACACAGTGTCGGGGTCATGAGGTGCCTGGTGTTGCCAGGGGGGTTCAGAGGACACCAGGATCAGGACATTTATTCTTTTCTTTCTTGTTAGGGCGACGCTAGCCGTGTGCCGGCCGCCTCGCCCACCCCTGAGGTGCCGCTGGTGGTGGTGGCCACAGCAGAAGGGCGGCACCCGCACCCAGGCTTTAGGGAGGTCCCGTGGGCGGCTGCAGCTCCCGTCAGCCTAACTGCTTGAGTACCGGCGGTGGGGAGCCGCGCGACCCACCGGCCGAGGACTCACGCCTACCACAAGTACGGCAGCGCTAGCTTTGACCTGGCACGGCCCAGGCACGAAGGGGCACGCCGCCGCCTTCCACACCACCCGCAGCAGCTTCGAGGGTGACCCGTCGCCTCTCGCTAAGCTTCGTGGGTCCGCGTGCAGCTGCTGAAGTGTTTCAACCTGTGGTCACCCTTGAGAAGAGTCCGGGGCGCGGCGCGACGCCTGCCGTCTATGGAGGCAACCTCGCGGTCTTGTGGCGAGAGGCAGCTGCCAGAGGGTCTCCCGAGGGGTGGCTTCAGACGCAGCCGGAGTGAGAGAGTGGGCGGCAGTTCTGCGAGTGCCTCGCCTGCTCGCAGTGAGTCCTTGAGGGTGAGCAGAACGCGGCAGCACACCGCAAGACCGTGGAGATGACGGAAACTGTGTGCTCCCCGGAGGCTTCTTGCCCTTGAAGAGTACAGGTAAGCATCGCCACCTGATGGCACAGCATAGTAGTACAGCTGTACTTGCTGCACAGCACCGTCATTCCCTTCTGCCTTCAGCAGCAGCGGCGGCAGCAGGCTGTCCGCGCGAACCGGCACCAGTCCCACCGCCGGGACCACCAAAGGCGCGGGGGGAAGCAGTGGTTAGCGGCAGCGCGGCGGCGCGGTACTCATGGCGAACTCCAGTGGATGTGGCGGCCTTGAGACAGTCGTCCCCTGGAGAGTAGTGAGCTGGAGGACCTGATGGAGAACAGGAGACACGTGGAGCAGCGGCGGTTGAGATTGGCGGCGGACTCCACCACGCCCCCTCAGACGAGGACGAGGAACCACGAGGCAAAGTGCGGTACAACGACACCGGATCACTAGAACAGGGTGAGACGACGTCTCCCCCCCTACACACACACACACACACACACACACACACACACACACACACACACACACACACACCACACACACACACACACACACACACACACACATACACACACACACACACACACACACACACACACACACACACACAATGAAATCCATGCACTACTGGCCTCATGCACGACATTTACACACTTAAAAACCAGACTATGTGTTCTATCTGTATCGTATATTTATTTGTATTTCCTCTTCCAAATTCTGTTAATAATACAGAAATTTCACTTTTTTAAGGTTAATTCCTTAACTTTGAATTTATTACATTTAGGTTTGTTAATCCATATAATATTTTATTATTATCATTGTTGTTATCATTATTATTAATTATTATTATTATTATTATTATTATTATTATTATTATTATTGTTATTATTATTATTATTATTATTATTATCATTATCATTATTATTACTTATTGTTACTATTATTTTTTCTTATTAAATTTATCTATGTTTGCTATTATTATGACCACCATTATGACGGATCATGATGTGTGGTTCTCATAGTTTCCCTTATTCCCATTACTCTTACTGTGGCCACGCCTCACTCTTGTCATACTTGCTATAATGAGAATAATCTGAACCCTGGACCTCGTGACCTGACCCAAGGTGACCCGGCAGGTGAACGAGGAGCTTGCTGACCACCTGGACGAGCCGGGACCTCACCTCACGACACTCCCAATGAGATCAAGGTGAGTCAATTACCTGTTATTTATATGTCTGCATCATGTAATAACACCACCACCACCACCACCACCACCACCACCACCACCAACAACAACAACAACAACAACACAACAACAACAACGTCTTACACCTTCCCTCCCCTACAGGTACAGTGTCGCGCCTTTGGCAACTGAGAACCACCCTGGAGGAGGAGGACCCTGACGACCAAGGACTCAGACTCCGGCCGCATGGAGATCCTGAGTTCACCAGACCGGCCCACTCCCAAGGACGGGCCTCAGGTGGGTGGATGGGTGGGTCTGAGAGAGAGAGAGAGAGAGAGAGGAGAGGAGACGAGAGAGAGAGAGAGAGAGAAGAGAGAGAGAGAGAGAGAGAGAGAGAGAGAGAGAGAGACGAGAGAGAGATGAGAGAGAGAGAGAGAGAGAGAGAGAGAGGTGGGGGGGAGGGGGAACTGTGTGTGTGTGTATGTGTGTGTGTGTGGTGTGTGTGTGTGTGTGTGTGTGTGTGTGTGTGTGTGTGTGTGTGTGTGTGTGTGTGTGTGTTTCATTATAGGTTGGTTTACTTAAAAAAAAAAAAACACACACACACGGGTGGCAAGCACAAAAGAGCAGTGTTAAAATTAGACATCTTACGTCAGAGCTTAACACAGAGGTTGCCTGATGTGGAATTATCTCTCTCTTTACCACTTTTACACACACACACACACACACACACACACACACACACACACACACACACACAACACACACACACACACACACACACACACACACACACACACACACGGTCCGCTAGCGTAGTGGTTAGCGCACTCGGGCTCAACAACCGAGGGGCCAGGTTCGATCCCCTGGGCGGACGGAGATTATTTGGGCGAGTCTCCTTTCACGTGCAGCCCCTGTTCACCTAGCAGTGAGTAGGTACGGGATGTAAGTCGAGGGGTTGTGACCTCGTTGTCCCGGTGTGTTGTGTGTGAGTGGTCTCGGTCCAACCCAAAGATTGGTCACTATGAGCTCTGAGCTCTTTCCATAGGGGAACGGCCGGCTGTCTCGAGAGAGAGACCAACAGCAGACTGTGACAGTGAATTACACACTAAAGCATCACGCCCCTTCAGATTTGGACAACGTTACCCAGCGGCCACCAGTCTACACTACGTCCTTTGAGAGCAACACAGAAGCTATCGTTGCGGGTGAAGGAGGCCTTGACGTGGGCACAAGCAGGGAGGCTGAGGTGGTCAGCGTGGAAGCGCCCCGAGAGCACACCCCGAGTGAGGCTGAGGTGAGCCAGACGCCCATTACTCTCCCTTCCTCGGAGGCAAGACGAACTTCCTACAGAGCCATCCTCGCCAACAGACTCAAGGTAAACACTAAATAACAAGATAACAGACTCGCTCACTTTCATTAAACACTTAGTGAATTGTCCATTGGCTGTGTTTTGGTGATAGAAAACTGTTTCTTATTTGGTTTATGTGATATTTAGTGTCTTGGTCACCTGGTCCGCCATTGTGTTTGCCTCAAGTTTCCTTGTCACTCCCAGCAGCTGGACGCCGCCAACCGGCCCACGCTGTCCTCGGAGAACAGCTTTGACTCAGTGGACACTGAGTGTTCGTCCACCACTGACATGAGTCACCCGGAGGTCCTCACCACCAGCTTTGAGTCCACGACGGACTGTCCAACGGACTCCACCAGCGACACACACTCACACCGCCTGCAGCAGATGAAAGCGGACAGCGGCTACCGCAGCTTGGAGGCAAACAATGGACGCCCGCCTAAGCTGAGCAAAAAACAGATACACTTCGTGGAAGACAGTTTGGAGGTGACTGAAGTTGATCCGGAAAGAGACCGCAGCCGTGAGCGGCAGCGAGACCCTGACTCCTGCACTGAGTCTCGCGAGGACATTGGTGACCCGCAGAGTAAGCGAGAGCGGCTGAGGAAGGGCGTGGCGCAGCTTGAGCGACGTTGGAGTGGCAAGAGTCACGTCAAGAAGAGACGAGAGGCGCTGCGTGAGAGACACGCGTCCTTGGACACAGCCTTGGGTAGCTCCGTGGGTGGTTCCCTGGAGGGTGAAGGTGCTACCACTGATGAGCTGAGCGGCAAGAGGTCAGTGCTGGCCAGGTTCCTGCGGACACACCGCTACCCCGCCGCACACTACCGCCTACTGCAGCGGGACTATTCCATCGACGAAAAGTCCGACAGACTGTTCAAGGAGTTCAGCCGCACTGAGGTGCCCCTCGAGTGGGAGCCACCAGGCCGCCGCGGTCCAAGGTTGTACTCAGGTCGCCGCCTCCACCGCCACCTGGACGCCGAGGGCTCGCCAAGGTCACATCGACGCAAGCTGTCGCCGCAGGACTCTATAGAAGAAGAGGACCAGGTGGCGGCGGCGCTGTGGGAAGGCGAGGTGTCCAGACCTGAGTCCCTCGCGGACTCCATCGGGTGCGAGGACTTGCCCATCTCCTTCACCGTGGCAGAGGAGGTGGAGTGACCCGCGTCGTGGCTCCGCAGACGAGCACTGTGTCGGGCCGCCCCTGACGCCACTCACAACTTCCTGTGAGACAGGATCGGTGCGTGAAGCCCCGCGACGCCCCAGCCCGCCGCGGGAGGAAGTGTGAATGTGCGTGAGTCCCGTCTGAAGGTCACCGTGGCATATCCTTTGTTTTAAGAATCTCGTCGACTAGCTTACTATCGTTACCTCTTCTTCGTGGGATGCCCGCACAGGGGTCGGGGGTCGGAGGGCGTCACACAGGGGCGGCGCAGGATACGACCTAGTGATCAGGTGAGGAATAGGACAATAATGTAATACACAAACTCACACACTCGTCTATTTGTAACCAGTGATGGAGGGAAGACTGTGATAGCGGCGCCAGGCACGACACTACAACGTGGCGCGGGAAAGACGCAAACACACAACACACTCCAAACAAAGAAAAACATCAAACTGAGACAATCTGTGAGAAGCACAAAATATGAAAAAAAAATGCCAATGCAAGAATAGTATTAAAAATAAACCGCACGTGCATAGCAAAACAAATCGTTATTACACAGTATAGAAAGAAACCCCAAAGCGACTGTAGTGAGTTTACAAAGATGAACAACCAGTGAAAACAAAACACACGCAGGAACCGTAACCACGTACTACAGTGAGATAATTGTTAAGTGTAAATACAAATACTCCAATACACAAGACTCTGAGGAAACCATTACTTGTGAAGATATTTATATACACACATAGCTGACTGTATAGGTCCCAAAAAATATTAGAATTATCCTGAATCTTGAGTGACAGGTGTGTGTGTGTGTGTGTGTGTGTGTGTGTGTGTGTGTGTGTGTGTGTGTGTGTGTGTGTGTGTGTGTGTGTGTGTGTGTGTGTGTGTGTGTGTGTGTGTGTGAGGTCTCTGCAATACTTACATGTGATCACTTTTAGACTTAAGACTAGACATAAGTGAGTCATTTCTGACTTTCCCGCTCGACTCTTTAATATTTTTTTCTAAGGCCGAGAGAGAAAAAAAAATAGTGAAAATGAATGGAATTATTATGATTATTACTACGTAGTTACCGAGACATTGAGTAAATACTTGATAATTAGCTGTACAGACTTGCCTTTATCTAACTCTCTCTCTCTCTCTCTCTCTCTCTCTCTCTCTCTCTCTCTCTCTCTCTCTCTCTCTCTCTCTCTCTCTCTCTCTCTCTCTCTCTCTCTCTCTCTCTCTCTCTCTCTCTCTCTCATATCTTTAGTGTCTTGCTATGGAATCTGTGTAAGAACTGAGGCCTTCCCATGCTGAAGGTTAATTTGTATTGCTCAAGGAAGGCTGCTGGGAATAATAATGATAATAATAATAATAATAATAATAATAATAACAATAATAATAACAATTTTCACTACTATAACGATACATTACTAAAGCAAATTTGGTGTTTTTAATTGAGATTGAATAGGTGATGAGATTAAATTCATTATTTATTATTATTTAATTGCGAATGTGTCATCGTAATTGAAAACTCGTAACCAGTTAAATATATATATATATATATATATATATATATATATATATATATATATATATATATATATATATATATATATATATATATATATATATATATATATATATATATATATATTTTTTTTTTTTTTTTTTTTTTTTTTTTTTTTTTTTTTTTTTTTTTAATTATTCTTCAAAGTTTTTCTTCGGCCATTCCTCCTTCAGCAGACAAGTTATCGTTCAGTGTGCCGACTAAGATTAAGAATTAGCAACAGTTAGACGAGTAAAAATAACAGTAAAAACTACATAACAGAAGGAATGACAACACTCGCTCGCCCGCCAAGGCTGTGTGTGGCTCTTCAGATCAATAACTCGATCTAGATAACCAAAGAATAAATAAATAAATAAATAAACTAGAGAGATGAAAAAAAAAAACATTGATAAATTAAACTGTTCTATTCAATACTCTTATCAAAATATGTTCGTATAGGTTATTGAAAGAACAAAATTACTGCCTTAACAAGCTGCAGCGGTCGACGTTATAATTAAATAGTAGCGAGAGATAGAATTCTTAGACCCTTTCAAGAAGTAATATCTAGCGATGTATTTTCCTTACTAAATGGATTCCACAAATTACACGACTGTAGGGCTTTCTGAGCCGTGAATTCTACCCTTGTAGCTATAGAGTCCTGAGAAAATGTATCTATTACGGGTTAATAGCATGGAGTCTCAACAGCCTAGCCTTCAGGGGGTCTATGGGGAGGGGGCGTGGTGGTCTACAAGGGGGCGTGGCGGGTAATAGTACGTCCGCCAGCTTAGCCAAAATTGGTGCCATTTGTTTACATTCGTGGAAAAAGTGTGGTACGGCAGCGTGTGTAGTGATGGGGGAGTGTTTGTGTTTTATTCTTCTTGTTAATTAGCGTCAAGATATGTGTATGGTTTTATTATTTTGTATGTTAAGATGGTAAGCATTGTATTAACGTGACGCACAATGACACAGAAGCTCAAATGGTATATATCAGTATTTTAAACAGAGTTATTATTATTATTAGTTTGACAGTTTTTAGTTTCAATCAACCAACGAAATTCCTGATGCATCTTATGATTATTAATGTGTATTTTGATAGTGAATTAATTGTTTATCCGAAATTACACTCGCAAAACTAGACAAGATAGAAATAATATATGAAACCTTAATGATGATTCGTGTGGATTCTACAAAATAACTCGTAGCCTTAAAAATATCTCCAACACAAGCTTACTTTTTATTAATTTTACGGATTAATATGTGTAAATCCTTTTATTAACAGTCAACAAGATCAATGAATACTTGGATTATATTTTTTACGTTAACCCAAATTTTGATGGTTAGGATAGGATAGGATAGTTATGAGATTATTAAGTTTTTAAATATACTCAGTAGTTTTGATGTTATTAAATGCTTTCAGTTTTGTTTTATTAATTAATATTTCACACAAAGTCCATTAAGCTTGTTGGGAAGAAGGGAGATTAAGCTTTTGCGACGAAAATTAATATATTTACTACCTAAAACGATAAAAAAAAACATATAGTGCATCATAACTTTATTGGTTGGTTGAAACTGCAAATTTGACTGATTATTCATTTATTTATTAGTTTATTTAATTTTATACTTATTTATTATTGTTTCCCCCCCGTGGCTTGTGTGTTGAGGGTGTGCTTGTGAGTCTCCATGCACGCTACAGTAGGTCAGGATTAGGTCTGGGTGGAGTTCGATCTTATGCCTCTCTATAGAACATGGAAATACAGTACATATAAAAAGGAAAAAAACTCATTAGATTAATTTAGGAGTCAGTTTCAGAGCATTACATTTTGAGGTTGATAAAATTCTACCCACAAGAGGTTATATGTGTTAAGTATAATTTGGAGATGCTCTTAACTTAAATAGTTCAACTGTTAGTAGAATATAGTGGGTTAATAAAATCTAGCATTACCCAATTTAACTAACAATTACTAACTAACAAAACTAGGCACGACAGAAACACATTAAGGAAAACAGTGCAAATTAATATCTTGTAAAGCTTAATTAAAAGTCTCCGTGTTAAATTGATGTAACCGAGGCAGGTAGTCGAACCTCACCTTTACCTTAGAGTCAAGAAGGAATAGTTGATCTCAGCGGCCATTGCATTGGGTGTGTGAGTAACAGGATCACTTGTGTTACTTTCTCATCCTATGCTAAGTTTTACTCCTTATTACGGCATTCCTGAACGTGCCATCCTTAATTACTTCATATTCTGTCTTAGTCATTACTGCATCACGTGTACTTAATGATATGCTATTAGGTGTCATTTGAATATACAAGCTAAATACCTTCCTCAACTACTGCTAATTACATGACATTAATGTTATATAATCAGGGTTTTGATCAAAGCTGTAGATAATGTTTTTTTTATTAGTACATATTATACAGGTTTATCCATACTCAGCCAGTGAATGTATATATGGAGTTATTATATGCATACATCAATGAATTAATAGTACAGTAATTATCACTAAGAATGTGGGTGTTTGCTGGTCAGGCAGTAGACAATAACTACCATTGTAATACACAGCTGTTTGTATTCAGACTCATTACTTATTAATCAACTCATCTCTTGATATTTTCCTTGAATGTTTCTTAAAAAGTTGAATAAGAAATGTTTTCAGAAGTAGAAGGTAGATTTTGAGCCTTACTTTCTTTGTCTTCAACTTCCTCTGTGTGTGATCTAGAGTGAATACAAATGACAAAATAGTTTCATCAATCCCTGAATGAAAACACTTCTTGACAGAGAGGAAAAAGATATACTGTAGCTACGTATACTTTTCATCCATTTATTTACGTATAGGTTTCTTACATCATTCCAAAACTATTGAAGGCCTGAGACTACGACTATAAACTCTCCCTTTCACACTGTCACGGGTCATCTAGTGTGACCTCCTGACTTTACTTACCCAGATGTGCCAAAATACATTATAAAATTTAAGGAGTACACTTAGATAATGTGCCAGTCTGTAGCGAACCAACGTGCATCTCACACTCATGTACGTATTTCACTCTCGAGACTTGCACATGTGTATGTAATTTATTCCTTCAAAAACTCAACGACGCATTTCCCTTCGGTCCTCAGCAAGGTTGTAAATGATTCTTGACTGCATGATGTGTTCTTTTAATTAATTACCTTTAGACGCTTAACTTAACCACCGTATCATTGAACAAAATATTCTTGTACTGCTGTATATACTGATGCATCCTGACCCTTGTGACAACCATGCACTCTTCTGTACCTTGAGTGAGGGCAATATTGTGTTGGCTAAGGAAAGGTAAAGTGAGTGATGCTCCTTTTCTGCTGTAGAGTCATTGAGCTTTGTTAAGTTTGATAAGATGGTTTTATCTTAGCTCATGACCACTTGTAGCATGATGGTATTTATTAATTCGTTTTATCGTGAGTTATGTAGACGAAGGTTAACATTCCATTTTACGTTAATTACTCATTCCATCAGAGTTATTTGAATAGAGTATATGGTGTATTAAATAATTACATTATGAGATATTCATCATATGAGATTCAGCAACACTTTATAAATATTTACATTGTTTATAGGAATGATTCGTCGTATAGTCATTCATGTTTCAAAGCAAAGCCTATTTATATTTATCATTATTGTTATTGCTAGTCTTATTATTATTACCTAATAGCTACAACTCATTCTTTACATATGGAAAACTCTCCCAGTTTTATTGTATCGTAAAATCTAGTCTTATGATAGATGCATAAGTTCTTAAGTGTAGTGAGTGAAGTGACCGATTCATTGAGTTGAGACAAACTTTGTAACAACGTACAACTCCGAAGGAAGGAAACAAACACTATCCAGCATCTGGATTATGGCGGAAACAATGCGTGAAAGATACAAGCAAAACATTTATTTGTACTTTTTTATTCATTGTGTTGCAAATTTAACAAAGTATGACCCAGAATGTATATTTGTAAAAAAACAAAACCATATACATTCTTTACATAGCTTTCAGGTTGTATCCTCAGAGTCATCTTTTAGCTGTAAGTCACCAGTGAAATCACAAATACCATTATATAATTACCATAAAAAAACATGGGTTGATGCAGACTCCTTGTACTGACCATGTAAGCTGAGAGCCAATATATTTTTTTCTCCCTCTCTCCCTCTTAACCTTCACACCTCCATCTAAGTTATCCATAGAAAAAATATTAGAAGAACTGCAAGAACAATCACATCTCCAGAGTAAAACAAGGAAACTAAGTAAACTCACAGTAACAGAGACTAACGTGTGTGTGTGTGTGTGTGTGTGAGTGAAGGCTCCTTTACTGCCTACCTAGAGTGACTACCTACACTTAATCACCTCTCTCTCTCTCTCTCTCTCTCTCTCTCTCTCTCTCTCTCTCTCTCTCTCATCTCTTGCATAAAATCATACATTTTTCATCACATTACTTCTCATTGTTAAGTAATTATCTTTAAAAAATATATAAACATGAATTAAGATTATGTTGCTGATGAATTATGGTTTTTTTTTTTTTTTTATCTCTGAATTAATTAACATAACTCCAACGTATATAGTTTTTTTTATATATATTTTTCAATAGTATATGTTTAGATGGGATTGAAAAGCAGATTATTATTATTATTATTATTGATAGTGACTATTTCTCATCTATCTTTTTGCTTCTTTTTTCCAACATGAGAATGAATATTTATACATTGCAAGAAGCTGCACTCAAGATCATTATGTGGATGATAATGTACGAGACCAAACCCTTTTGTACATAACTATATAGTATATCTAACTTAAGAAACCAATGTATATGTAAATACAAACCTGAAGAAGAAATACATTCATACATACATATGTAGTTCATGTATATGTATTATGTATCACTGAACACAGCTGTAAGTATCAAAATGTAGAGGAGACACATACAAGTATACATACATCCACAAGATCTGATCGGCTACGAGCATGTATTGGTATTTATTCTCTCTCTCTCTCTCTCTCTCTCTTTTCTTCAGGCTCACACATTTATCAGCATTTCTTTCCCTCGTTAACCTGTGTTTCTCCAGAAGGTGTGCGGAATAAAATGACAACCAGTTTCTCTCTGGCATTTAATATCCAAATACTAATGACTTGATTTACTACTTGTCTGTGAGTGTTTTCTTTTTTATATACTCTCTCTCTCTCTCTCTCTCTCTCTCTCTCTCTCTCTCTCTCTCTCTCTCTCTCTCTCTCTCTCTCTCTCTCTCTCTCTCTCTCTCTCTCTCTCTCTCTCTCTCTCTCTCTCTCTCTCTCTCTCTCTCTCTCTTTTCTCCCCCGCACGAGCCAAGACCCACACCTGGAGACAGATAGATTCAATGAAGTGCAGGTGTTCGATGCAAATTCATTCTCTCTCTCTCTCTCTCTCTCTCTCTCTCTCTCTCTCTCTCTCTCTCTCTCTCTCTCTCTCTCTCTCTCTCTCTCTCTCTCTCTCTCTCTCTCTCTCTCTCTCTCTCTCTCTCTCTCTCTCTCTCTCTCTCTCTCTAACACAACTAACTTGACTCAATCCTGTAAAAATATAATTAGGTTAAAACATACGCAATCAGTCAATTAGTCAGTCAATCAACATTACGAAAAACTTCACTATCAACAACAGTAACTAAAGAAGAAGAAAAAAAGCATTAAAAACCATCCACTTACTACTAATTAAGATCGAACTTCATAACAAAGACCAGATCAAATGCTTGAGGAGACACTATTAAGCTCCTTTATACACCTGAGCGGGTCTTAAGCACTTCTTAGCGCCTCCCCCAGCCAGGCACGTGGACAATATCTGTGGAATATTCAGTGGGACGGCGGGCGGGACTGCTAATGTGCACCTCTTGCCTTTATGTTTCAGCGTGTCTGGTGAGGCGGTGGTGGTAGTGGTAGTGGGGTAGTAGTAGTAGTAGTAGTAGTAGTAGTAGTAGTAGTAGTAGAAATAGTAACTCTGGATTGTGTGATTATATTGTTATTCGCTTTGGTTTTATCGTTTTCTTTTTCTTTTATTTTTTTTTAGGGTGAAGCTATGCAAGGCTGTCTACGGGCGTCTGTCTATCTCTTAAGAGCCACTGCAGCCAGCCAGGTGAGTGCTCATCCTGGGGGTCCCTTGAGCGGGGCGGTGGAATGACAATGTAAAGCGTGTCACTCCACCTTAGAATGTTAATGCAAAACGTGAGGAGAAATGGAAGGATTTTTTCGAGTGGAGTCTATTAATTACATCTACACTTTTTTGTATATACTTTTTTTTTTTGTGAGTGTGTGCAATATTTGGTGTGTTTCAATTTGTGTTTTATTTATATATGTATTTGGTGCGATATGGTGATGGTGGATGAAGTATAAATAGAGAGTATTAGTGGAGGATTTGATTTTGGTGGAGTGTAGCCGTAGTCCGTAGATTCTAGTGATGGTGGTGGCGCCGTGCTGCCCTGGGTGGTGTGGGGGGGAGGGGGTAGCGCTTCAACAGGGGGGATGACTGTGGTGATCCATGAATATGCAGGTAATGGAGGCGGTGATCAAAGAGTGTGGCGGGGGCGTGGGGGGGGTCCAGGTGTTACTAAATATTGCATACTCGTGGCAAGGAGGATTAGGGGGGCAAGGCGGCTCACTGATGCTTTGGAGTGTGTGTGTGTGTGTGTGTGTATGTATAGACAAAACTCACAACATATCTAGACAAACACAAAAATAAATAAATAAAGCACACAACGTAGAAATAAGAACAAGAAACCCATAAAAGCACACAAACAAAAACATATAGAAACATATATTGTCACGAACCCCCTCTTTCGCTCCACTCTCACTCCTGTCTGCTCTCGCCAGCACGGTGTGACGAAACAAACTGCGCCTTTCCGGTGTGGGTTCGGAACCACTGTGGCGAGTGTAGCTTAGTGATTGTTCCTAACAATATCTACACAAACACTAAAAAAAAAAAAAAAATACTTCCTCTAACTTGCTTCCCTCTCAAAAAATATGACAGGTATGGCGAGTGTCCAGACGCAGGTGTGGGGGCAGGTGTGGGACGGCGAGGTGACGCTTGACCCCTCTCGACCCCTGCCCAACCCGCACGATCGCCTCCATCCACTCCCTGCCATGTCAAGTGGGCGCCGCGAGGTGTGTGACGGAGGGCTGGACAGTGGACACCTGAACTGATTCTGACCACGTGTCCATCTACCTCTCTCTCTGATGGTAATACTTTTTAGCATGCTATTTGTCTTATATTTGGGTTCTTTTCCTTGTCTTGTTTCAATTTGTATTTTTTATATTAGGCTACGTAAGATGTGTGTGTGTGTGTGTGTGTGTGTGTGTGTGTGTGTGTGTGTGTGTGTGTGTGTCAAGTGATCAGAAACCAATCAAAAAAGGTCGCCTGGAGCCAGATCTAAGAAGGTGAACTGCATGAATATTAACACAAGGCTGCGGCATGCAGAGCAGAGAGACACGCGGCGCGGCGGGGCGGTCAGGCTTGAGACAACATGCAAATGGTGATGATGGGCGCGGTGTGAGGTGCCCGTGGTATGAGGCTAAAGGGGGAGGAGGTGGAGGGTTGCACATTAAGGAGGCTAATTGATGAGGGAGGAGGAGGAATAACCACACCCTCACAGGTATTGACGTAGGCGAGGGCGAGGGTAGTAGGGCAGATGTGGTTTCAGCGTCAGTGTGGAAGGAAGTTCACGCGGAGAGAAGTGGAACGTAAGTAGGATATTGTTACATTATTTTTTCTGTTGTTTGGTGATTTCGTCCTGTGTTTAGTGATGTTTCCAAAGCTTTTATGATTAATTAATAGCATTTGATGGAGTTTAGATATATGTATTGCAGACTTATACCTATATTTAGAAGTATTAGTAATTCCACGGGATGTTTTTTGAATGTATCTAGAGATAGGAGGGAAGATAATGGAAGAGGTGTGTTCGTGTACAGCAAGATGTGATTTGGAAGTAAAGCAGTTAAGATAATAAGATACACATTGATAGATAAATATATTAAAACGTAAAACTAGATCATTAATATGAATCTCCAAGGTCTCTTCCCTATCTTTACACCGTCTCAAAATCTGCCATCAGAACCATACACATTTCTTAATCTTTCTTCACCACATTGCCACACCATATACCTTATTATAATTACAGTGGCCTTATCTTCTATCTAATCGTTAATTAAGATTCACCGAGCAACCTCCCAGAGAACAAGGAAGAGGAATAAATAAGTGATCATGATTGCTTGCAGGTTCCGAGTGTGTGTTGACGTAATGATCTTAACGGATGAAGGAAAGGTGATGGATGGGCACGAACACAGACAGTCCCTTACTTTCTCCACTACTTCATCCAGTGCTATGTGTGTTGGAGAGGAGTTCCCATCACAGGAGTGTATGGAAATGCAAGGTATGTGTTTGTGTGTGTAAAATGTGTTATTTGAAGTTTCAGTATCGAGATGATTTGTTTAACTTTGTTTTGCGTGTCTGAAAGTGAAAATCATAGCCTAATATAGATAGATAGATAGATAAATGTGAATGAATAATCTTTCTTCTGTTATTACTATTATTATCACAAAACTATTAGTAAAACCATCTTTTATTCTTCAGCTGATCACTATTCCACCACCACCACCACCACTGCTGTCTCCTCCACCACCTCCACCACACGGAACCCAGCAGGCTCTCCACCCTCCAAGACACTCCGGAGCTGCAGGGTGTGTGGAGACAAGGCCAAGAGTATGCACTTTGGAGGTGAGTGTTGTTCCTTTGACTTACACCTTCTAATAGTGACATTTTATAGATGACTGGTGTGGTAGTAGTGCTTTAAAGGTTGATATTGGTAAATGGTGGATAATTACTACTTAGATGTAATAGTTTTGTATATTTAATTGTATGTTGGTAGGATTATGAAGCTTAAAAATTCTTTCTACATATATTTTTTAATTTTCAGTACCGTTTTGAAAAATTTATATAGTGTATAGTATATGTTGTCCTTGCGAAATATGCATAGTGATTATTTGAAGCATTTTTTGTGAAGCGAATTTATTCTATCACTGTATCAGACTAGTTATATATGTATGTTTATTTGCATTATAACCGAGACATATTACTATCATTCTTCTCTCCCTCCACCTCCTGTAGGCCTCTCCTGTGACTCCTGCAAGGCCTTCTTCAGGAGAGCCGTTCATAATGACACCTACACCAACTTCACCTGTCCTTACGATGGCACCTGCATCATTAACATCACCTCCAGGAAGTGTTGCCAATACTGCAGGTGTGTGGAGGGAAAGGGTTGATGTTAATACAGGTAGATGGTGTTAGTTATCTATATCTAGGTTAAGAATTATTTCACTTGACGACAAAAACGAAAATAATAGTAATGATAGAAGGGAGATTATTCATTTGTATTTATTTACTAGGAAATGGATATTATTATTGCTTTATTTTGAAACATTCCCTTTCTCTCTCCTTCAGATACCACAAGTGCATGAGTATAGGTATGGAGAGCTCTTGGGTAATGTCTGAGGAAGACCGGCACCAGATGATGAAGCAGCGTGCCGAGAGGAAGGCCAAGGCTACCCAGGACACCAGCAGGACACTCAAGGCTGGCAGGAGGGAGCTGGTGCCCTTTGAACCTGACCCTAATGACATGCTCACCTGTATGACTGCTGCGGTAAGTTATGTGCATATTCTTTGGAGACGCACACACATATAAAGGTAGATAAAAAGGAATATAAAGACAGTTTTTTAAGAGGTACATCACATCACACACATACATCTTCCTTTCCTCTTGTCAATACTTTCTCTCAAACCTTCAGTGAGAAAGAAAACACACACAAAAAGAAACAGAGAGAGTTTTCCATCAGACTTACATCCACACACACATATGTACAGCTTCCTTCCCTCCATCAACTCATACTTTCCAATCTTTCAGGAGTGGGAGGAGCTGGAGCGAGCTGTGAAGAGCTACCGTCAATCCTACGCTGCCGTCCCTTACAGTCACTCTGAGGGAGGCTGGGAGGGCGAGGGAACAAACCTTAATATTGTCAGCATGTTCTCCACAGTTGTTAATCGCTTTGCTCACTTTGCAAGACTATTCCCAGAGTTTTGTGATCTGTCGTCCGAGGTGAGTTTGTTCTCTATTTATATATCATTCTATCTATCTTCTGTCTCTTTTATCTATCTATAAGTTGATTAGTTTATTGTATAGGGTGAACATGATAGCAATGATAGATAAAATATAAGTAAGGATGAGAACCTAACCTGACCTCACCTCACCTCACCTCACAACACTTTCAGGACCAAAGCCGACTACTTCGTTACGGCATCCTTGAAATGTCTCTCATCCGCGGCATTCAAAGTCTTCACACCAATAATGACCGCTGGCCCCCTACATCACACCACCGCCCTTCACCACCACCTCCACCACACAACACCACCACCAGTACCTCCACCACCACCACCACCACCACCACCACCACCACCACCACCTTGTCTCCACCTCTGGCACCACAGGCTATGAAGAAGCTAGTGTCCTGTGAGCTGTATGAGATGCATATGAAGTTTGTACAGAGGTAAGAGTGTGTGTTTATTTATTTATTTATTGTTATTTTTATTTAGATACATTTATTGTTTATTTATTTATTTTGTATATGTATATTTTTTCAGATGCATTTATTGTGTGTGTTTATATGAAAATAGTCAGTTTCTGCTTGTTGAGAAATATGTACATTATTATTATTATTATTTTATCTTGTCAGGTTCTTTAAAGGCTTTAAAACATTAATCAACTATAAAATGTGCTTCCGTATTTTTATTTATTCATTGGTAAATTTAAAAAAATCATCAACGAACATATTGTGCACCACCACCACCACCACCTTTCCCTCATCATTACCTCACCCGCAGCATGAAGCAGCTTGGTGTTGATGAGCCGATGTTGCTGTTGCTCCTCCTGGTGGTCCTCTTCAGCAGTGACAGACCAGGGCTTCAAACTGCTGCTGCTGCTGCTGTACAGACCAGACAGGACCACTACCTTCTGATGCTTAGGTAAGGACCCAAGTTAATAAGACCTGATATATATAAATGTTTTCTCTCAATTTTTCCCTCTCGTAACCTTCCCTCCTTCACCCACTCCTACAGGAAGTACCTTGGGTGGCGTCATGGGCCCCACAACGCCCCCATCCTGTACCCGCGGCTCCTCCTCAAACTGACTGACCTTCGAGAGCTGAATGATCAACACACTGAGTATCACTTGAGGATGGCTCAGCAGGAGGTGAGAGGAAGGGAAGGTGGAAGGAAGTAGGAGAGGAGAAGGGATGATGAAGGAGATGGAATGAAGGACAGTAGCGTGGTAGATTGAAAGGGAATAAAGGGAAGATGCATTCACATAATATAATACTAAAAAAACATAATAATCCCATCACAAAAAGAAACACATCATCTTTAATAACAAATCCACAAACTAACCTTAAACAAAACTTTCTAGATTGCTGAAATACAGACACAACTCGGCTGCCTGAACCTCAACCTCAACCCGTATGCTGAGTGGCCATCCTTCACCCCAACACACAGGAACTTAACCTCACACACCGACTCCATACCAGAGGAAAAGAAGCCAACAGGTGCTTTCATACAGGCAAACAAGACTCTTCCACCCTCCACTGCAACACTGTTTAAAGAAGAGCCAACAAGTCCTCTCTCCTCGGTAATTCTTGCATCGTTAGACCTAGAACGCCTTATTAACAGTCCAGCCATCCAACGCCTAATTCTACACCAGTTCCAGAGATCTGTTGTCAATGTACTAGGGTTGACAGGGCTGTTTCCTGAGAGAACACAACTCACGTCTCACCAGCAGACTCCAGTACCACCCTTCACTGCCTCTCCTCCATCACCCCAGACCTCCCCAGCTCCTCACAAGTCTCCACTTCAGCAAGTTCCAGTATCTCCATTTTCTGTTCCCCAGCAAAGCCTTCTACAGGAGTCCCAAGTGTCTGATCTTGTAAGTCATCTAGATTATTTAAGTTCCTGCCCGCTGCCGCACCCAGGACACAGCACCACACAGCAGCAGTCACAGCAAGCCTTCCACCTACTTGAACAGCAGCTCATGAGTGGCATTGCAAAGTCTGGTGGTGGAGATTTTGAAGAACACAACTTTCAATATCAAAATCACCAGCAACAGCACCAGATTCAACAGCAACAGCAACAGCAACAACAGGAACAGTATTCACCGCATTACCACAGCCAACACCACCAAGCACCACCCAGACAGCCCTTACCAATGGAGCACAATAACTATACCCAGCACGAAGGTCTTATCATACCTAAGCAAGAACCTGTAAGCTCTCCCACCCTCCATACATCCCATTACAACCACCCATTGATGTATGATGACCACCCACACCACCCATCACATACCCTGGAACCCATTGATGCCCATAGAGGTTCAGTAGAAGTACCTGACCTTGAGAGATTCCAACATATTCAAGAAGTGAGAGAAATTCCAAGTTTTGAATCATCACAGCAGAAGGTCCTTGTGATGTCAGGTCAGTTCCCTTCACCACATCACCATCATCACCACTCATCACCATCATCATTAGTACCACAGTCCCATCCTATCCATCATATTCCACCACAGCAGCCACAGATAATAGCCACATCACCACCACATCAAGTCATGCCACATACCATATACCACACACCACCACACCACACACACCACACACCACCACAACCTAACCTTTATAATTCCACTACAGGATATAATTTCCCATCTAACTTTGTGGAATGTGGAGTAGAAAATGGAAGTACATCTCCACCTTCCTCCACTTATTTAGAAACATCCACGCACTCATCACCACCACTACTACCACAACACCAACACCACTTCACCGCAGTGGGTTATAATGGGGAGTTACATAATAGAACACCATTACAATTTAACACCAATGCAACTACACCATCATCACCATCATCATTGCAATCACCACTTTTTCAGCCCTCCACCAGACCTCTACATCATCACCATCACACAAATATCAACCAAAAAATTACTTCTCTTTTCTGATTCATACATTTGTGTCATGTTTTTATTTTTATTTTTATTCTCTTCCAAAGTGCCAAAAAGTATCTGTAATTAGTGTTTATTTATTTATTTATTTTTTTTTAGATAATTTTATGGAAATGTTGAATATTTCCTTCTGATTATGTATGTCTGTATATGTATAATTTGTACTATGCATTTTTTTTTTCTAGTAGTGTATAGACAGGTCGTATTATGCGTGTAATGTTTAGCGTTATGTATTTTATTGTTGTATATATGTACTGCTTTCATATTTGTTGATCAGCATTCTTTTTGTATATAGAAGAGAAATTTAACCTACTTATTTTTATTCTATTTTATTTTTATTTTTATTTCATTCTAGTATTTGATTGTATATACTGTTTTCTTTGTTGTTTTTTTATTTTTCTTTAAAACGTCAAAACTAGATTATTTCGCTAAGGAGCAACAAAACTGATCGAGGCGAGTCATTTAACAAGTGTATTTAACCAACACAAAAACACAAACGTACAATGCATTTAATTCAGCCTAATTTCATAAGAACATAAGAAATGGGGAGACTGCAAGAGGCCAGTTTATGACCTACACGAGGCAGTTCCTTGTCCCCCCCCCCCCCCCCCCTGGAATAATCCAATATTTAGCCATTCCACCTGTCATCCCTATCCATACTCTGGCAGCCTCATTATCTCAGTAACAACCATTATTTAGGCCTACCTACTCCTCCTCCCTCCTTTGTTGTTGTCTGATCCTGCTGGTTTATTTTGTTGCGATTAATGCACACACGAGCTTGAAGAATGTGTTTGTATCACTCACTCCAGCAGGAAGCTAAACTTACCTTCCGTATTACCTGAGTCTAGACCTGCAGGTGAGTCAGGCTAATTTGAGGGTCATATTATAATGCCTCCCGCCCTCCCTCGCCCTTCCATAATGAGGCCTCAGTGGAAGGGGGGGAGGGGTGAGGTGGCGCAGTGATTATCCTGTGGCGATGCAAGCGGTAGTAATTTACATGCAGTTTATTCCTCTTTATGATCCTCTGGTGTAGTGGTTCACGCCTTCACCTACTATTTTGCAAGGCTCGTTTAAATGCAAGACGCAGAGGGACGGTGTACAGCCTATGTCCAAAATTTCCTTCTTGATAATGGATTAGTCTTGGCAAATTCAGGCTAAGTTTAGGGAAGTTTTTGTTTTATTTTATCACACGAGTTAAGGACATGGAGAAGGATGTTGATTATTGTGGTTAAGAAATATCGTTATCGTCTATTTCCGCTATTACGATCACGACTGAATCATTATATAAGGTAAATATATTCATCCAAATTTCACTCAGTGCCCCAATTATTTTACTGTGACCGTATTGTATGTTATGACAGAACATTCCCAAAATACGTGGTTTTCAAGAATGGTTTAGTTTATCCTACATTAATAATATTACAGAAAATAAGAATATTTTAGGAATCACTACGTTTTGGTGATCTAGAATCTTGACTTAGATTTCATTGCTAATAAGATTCGCATTGCTGACCTTTACCAAGATATCTAAGTGACCTTATGGTAGCTGAATCCCTGAAATATGATATGATACGTGTAACCTAGTCTGAGATAACTTATATGAAGAGTTACATTGTATATTTTGACCTCTGATAAGATAAAACAATAGAACGTCTTTGTCTTCACTCATGGTGACAAAGCGGTTTTTTTCGGGGGGGAGGGGGGGGTGGTGGACGTGGTGGGTGCATTTTATGTTGTATAATGTGATGTTTAAGTAAATGTTTGTGTGATAATCAGCCATGTTCGTGTGTTTCCTCGGTAAGTGTTGAAATGATTACATATATAATGATCACGTAGAAAGAATGGTATAAAATGAGATGACAAAGAAACAGTATCTGAGTAGAGTATATGCAGTGGGTGGAAGAAGACTTAGAAGACGAACCCAAGGGAAAATTGGAACAGAGTGCA